>DWTO01000237.1:0-24007 GCA_018244755.1 Jemadia pseudognetus
GGGTGTATACTACATTCCTTAACCTACCTCCTCAGGGATTACAAGCTTGATGTTACATTATCAATAAATAAGTTACTGTTACTATCCACAATATCAATCCTATTTAAAATAGACCTACCATTAACTATACCATTTCGGGAACTGCATTCCCAATTAACCCTTGGTTATCCCAACTCACATATATAACTCTTCCAGGCTACCTTAATCACTGCGAGAAGAGAGTTGCTAAGGTGAATATGACAATATAAGTGATCGGAATGTTATCGATAGCTTACCTTATCGACGAACATGCAGCCGTGCATGCCCGTGATCTGGCAGCGGCGCACGTCCGGCACCTTGAAGTAGGTGTGCAGCAGCAGCTGGCAGCTGAACGTGAGCTCCTTGCTCGGGTTGTACACGCCGATGTTGAAGTGCAGCTCCTTCTCGCGCAGGATCAGCCGGTACGTCAGTCTGAACCTGACACAGTTCAATGTACGTTGCAAAAACACCAATAAATCAGTACAGACTGAGACAGGCTAACGATGTGTGTGAGAGATAGCTATACACTGAAGGGCGGACGACAGATGGAGACTAACTGGAAATGCCACATGGAGCGCGTGAAGTCGTCGTCCATGAGACTGAACACGGCCTCCACGTCGCCGCTGGGCAGCCGCTCGGGCATCTTCTCCACGTGCCAGCGCGCCACGCGCGCGAACCCGTGCTGCGGCCCGAACGCCCATTGCCCGAACTGAGCTGCAATTGACGATTAAACATTCGTAACTACATAATCCGACGGTAAGATGACCATCTGCTAAAGGAAGAAGTGGTTGCGGTACGCCGTGGGCAGGCCGCGATAGAGTTCATTTGTGAAGAAATATGCCCAGCAGTGGACTGAGACAAACTAATGACAACAATTCATAATTAGACCTAGACTTGAAGAGATTTCACGGGAATGTTGTACGTCCAAAGAAATTATAAAAAATAGTAACATTTCAGTTTTTGAATAAACATAACAAAATATAAGGTTACATATCAGGATGATGGAGAATCCAAATGAAATACAATTTCGTATTGTTGGATTCGTTACAAAAACAATCATTTCTGTAACGATTACTACATCTAATATTCGCATTCTAATATATTTTAAATACAAAGTGAATGAGTATTAACTGTCCAAGGGCCAGTGACCCTATGGATATAGACATCGTGCTGAAATTAACTGCAGTGTTCACCCTTCTACATTCAAACTACTCGTAACAGGTTTCTACATTGACAAGTTTATTTAAAATGACCTGTTGATCCAGTATTTAGTGACCCTGACTGCTGAGCCGGGGCTTGTGGGTTCGATTCCCATCCAGGACAAACATCTGTGTAAATTATTATCGGTATAAGTATATACTTTTATATATTTATACGTAGTTTATCAGATATCTGATCACCTTAGTAAAGGATCTACAAAATTTAGGATTAGAACGCCGTGTGTCTGTGGTCACAAGATAATAAAGCTTAATTATATATAAAATAATAATTATTATATCGACACATGAGGTCCCTTATGAGGTAGGCAGAGAGCACCGAGTGACAAATATTTATATTCACACGGACTTCGCGCGGTTCTTCTACGTTTATGACAAATATAATACAGACCATTGGTTAAGGTTGAATTGGTGACAGGACTGCAGGAATAGGAATTATTAGTATTTTAGCCCGATTAGTACATGTAAGTTAAGTGAAATAAAATTGTACTCGTTATTACTAATTAGTAATCCTAAAAGTCCTATTCGAAACTAGCCAAAGGTGTGTTGCTATTCCAGCAAATTGAGATTATCGCTTCTAGCATATACATACGTATGTCTATGGACATGCAACCACATCGTTTAGACCAAAACACGATTTCCTTTTATACTCAAAATTATTATATACTTGAGATCGTAAAAAACAAAGATATTCTTTTCACGACAAAAATAAACATTATTTTTCTACGACGTCGTAAAGAGATAAACGTTATTTTAGATGGTTGTAAATAAACAATACTAGGGAGAAAATAAAAAAAACAAATGTCGGAATTAATTTAAATTTAGAATTCCCAATTCCAATTCAATGGTAGCTTCAGCAAACTACATGTACAATGTAACAAACGACGTCAGGCTATATTAGGACGTGACATTTACTATGAATGGCTACAGAATTGCAACTATTGTAAATTAGTATAGTTATTTGAGGGCAATTGTCATAAAATATTGGCAGTGGAGTAAAAATTTCTTATATTCCATAAAACATTTAATACTGACAGGTAATTATAAAATGCGTTATATTTTTACCGTGGATTCTAAAAGCTTTAATTTGTTCTTAAATACGCACAAGCAAAATAGTTCTTAAACATTTTGGAATGATCTATAGTCTCATGGGAAGTAGTATGTTGGCGGACAACTGCACAAACTGCTCTACAAAAAGCTTGAAACAGAATTAATGTTCCTCTGCAACCCGTTATCATCTGAACTTTAGAGAGGAATGCTCTTTTAAAATTGAGAGAAACTTAAATTTACTGCACCAAGTACTTCAAGCAATTCCACTGATCTGTCATAATTACATACGTAAAAGATTTGGAAAAGTTTTAGCTGTCGTAGGCATTTCCTACGGTGATGAGAACTGAAGCAGCTTCGTTGAGAATACTTCAGGCTTCAGGCCCTACCTGTATGCCTGATGCAATTACCCAAAAGTGGAATGTAGACGTAGTAGGATGTAAAGGCTCCCGACTGCATTAACTGGTTAAACTTGAACCTTGTAAACACTTGTCAACTACCCAAGAACGGATCCCTCTTATTGTTGTCTAAGTTGACCTTATCGTTCACTTTAACTCGACACTTATACGCTACACGCAACTGTGCAATTGTTCAAAGTTTAAATATACTTCTGTAAGTATAACATTCGTTTAGTTATAATAATCCATCTAAATTTTATACTTCTATGTACCATATAAATTTATTACGGGAAGTTGACTGATACCTAGATAAAACCAATAAGGGTGAAGTTTGCTTAATAGCGGTCTAATATTTAAAATGGCACAGATAAATGTTAACGAATGAAATAAACACTTCGCTTGCAGTTTAAAAGCCTTTTCATAAACATATAAGTTAATACTTACGGAACACAAAAGGTATGCCTCCTCGAATCGCCCGCTTCCCGTCGAATACGGCTTGTTTACTGTAAAATAACAAACGTATACGAGTCAATAGAGTAATACATAGTACTAAATGATCACGATACAAAATAAAATTTAAACAAAATACAAACAATAAAGACTCTCGATAGGGGTCTTCAAAGAAAATTGTTGCAATATTACGGAGTTGGAAAGATGGAAAAAATTAATGGCAGTTTCGTAACTTGTACAAAAAATATTGTTAACAAAATTTTAAGTTGCACGATAATTTGTTCAGTTCTCTGAAAACTTCGTACTTTTTCCCTTCACTGAAATATAACACAAACAGACATTATCAGATTGTCACGTCACGACGTCTCCCCTGCAGCCTCGGGCACCTTATCTTTGTTTATATTTCATCCATTGATAAGTAAACATGTTGCTACAATACGATACAAGAAGCGTAACTAATGCGTGCTGTACGTTTACATTTTCCCAACAATCCAATAGTATCATACGAGTACAAAACAGTATAATGGATATTATGAAGCGGCAGTGCAGCGGGTAGCGGGCAGCGGGCACCGCGCACCGCGCCACCACCATTACCATCCAACTCACGTTTGGAACAAGATCAATTTTAGCGGTTGCATTCCTACGCGGCCGGGGGACGCTGCAAAAAGCACCCTTATATTATAAATGCATCAGTGGTCAGGTCGGCGTCGCGACAAAAACGGAGCCGGAGCGAGCTACGTATAAATTATTTATGCCATTTTTAGCATTTCGGCGTTTGTGACGCGACTGGACATGACTGCGACTCGGAGCCACCTTGCCATCGGCATGTTGGCCAATCGACTACGCACTCGCCTTACTGGATTACCGCGCACACTCGCGCCTTCGTTACCGTACTATGGTGTATTTAATTAATCGCTAGGAACATGTTCATACATGTTTTTTATTTTACAACTCAAAAGTATTCAACAAGTCCTGTGGCAAAAACAGATAAAAATGATTAATATATCAATAAAATATTCGTAAAAAACCTTATTCATGAAAATGAAAAGATTCAAATCACGAAAGAGAAGATCACAATAATTATAATTATGTCAATAAATCACACGCAAACGAAAACAAGTATACAAATCGCCTACTGATTATAACTAATATAGCAATAATATATACAGTATCTAATAGATAAGTAATGTTTCATAAGCCAAGATTCCAATGAATTAATGCAAATCGATTCATTTAATGCAAGTTATAAATAAGATAACGCCCACGTAAAGAACAGTACTCGATGGTTACAAGGATTTTATACATGAACGCATTGGATTCAACATTATTGGTCTTTGTGCACAGCTGTCGAATAAAAAAAATAACATCCTGTGGCAATTCATTGGATCGAACTGTTAATTTAACGTGGATGACCGACGTAAGATAAAAATATGAGTTTTCATTACAATAATAATCTTTATACAAATATAAATAGCAAACCAACAATTTGATCTATACGTATATTAGCGATTACGTAATTTTACGCCTGTAGTCCCCGAAGAGGTAGGCAGTGGTATGTAGTAAATTCCGATTCCGATTCCGATTACAGACCAGTAAATATAACTGTAAAGGATTGAATAAAGAAGCGAAACCAAACCAGACGGAGCACCGTACGCGGACGAGAAAATCGCATGAAAATTACACCGGCGGTCATAAACGATAACGTACAGTAAGGGCAGACAATTGAATTAATGGTAATTACAACACAAAACAGGGCGTTTTGGCGAAGGGAACACGTGGTTTACAAATACTGGTATGGGCAAGTGTTAATGGAAATGAATATTCACTGTGCGCTAATTTCACTGTTTCCAAAGCCTTTAGTTGCTAGCGGCTTAAACTTTTGAGGCGACAATCGAGACAATCGAATAGATTCCACGAAGCAGCGGGGACTAGATCAACTTTTAATTAGAGATTCCGGATGGAATTCCATCATGAGCGCTCGTCGTCGGGCTCGATACATTCCCGCTTCGGCATCGACTAAGTTTTTACCGCCGCGCAAACTCGTTCCGTTTTGCCATTCTCCACCCTTACGTACGGCCGCTATAAATATAGCCCGGATTGATCTCAATCAATAATTGTTTCAATTCTGTTTTTAGGGTTGACAGGTATTTGATGACCTGTCAACATTTTCTGATTAATTAGCGAGAGATGACGAGTCATTTTTGAGAACAATAATTTAATTATAACATTCCATATTTGAAAATGAAGCACAACAAGGGCATGGAATTATAACAATAGAAAGCTTTGCATAACATTTTGAATATTTGAAACAAGAAATCCGTTCAGAATTAATAAATATAAATGTGGTGGCAGTATAAAGAATAAATACGAATAATAAGGTTGGTGAATATCGATTGTGAGATAGTTCGCTAATCGGCGCAAGCAAGCGCGCCAACTCAGCCGATCGGAATATTGCACAAAAACGCCATGACCCAAGACAATGTCTCGCGACGGGCTCTCTCATACTTATTGTTCTCTACTTTCATGAACTGTTCCAGTAACTCGCCCGCCATATTCTCAACATTGTTGTTGGATTACCGTTCCCGCGAGATGTTCCGACGCCGACGCCGCGACGCTTTGATGTCGGGCTCGTCTCCTATTCGTCCAATGAACGATCATCGCAGCATCGCGGCACGACAAGCTAGCTCCCTCATAATTACTTGGAGAGTGTAATGAATAGAACCAGTTATGCCCATGAATGGTATTCCATTAATATCGGACGAGCGCACATATCTACTCACGTCAAGGTGTTGGCGGGGAGTTATAAAATTTTTAAAATGTGAGCATCGATAAAAATGAACTGCCACTTAATTGCTTTTTTGGTTCTTTTACTTGATATTTTTAACATAAACAATTTAATAAGCATAAAGTGCTTTTTGTAATGAAGCTATCTACATTATCGTACATATATTATCTTAATAGTGACAAAGCCATTATCGATTTAATAATCATGCGCAATACAAATAGCTTTTTACGATTACTTAAAACGTTATAAATGTTATCTAAGTGTACTAAATGAGTACACACTCGATCACAAAATTTTCGGTTCAATCCAAATACAAAATGCCGATGCCTACATTTAAACTGAGTACATATTGTGCCCGACGATGAAATGCGTCAGTTCACTCAATCGACGTAGTTATTTTTTAACAGAGTACGCGATGACACGTACAGGTCCGGCCACTTCCACTTACAGACAACGCTAAAAAAAAAATTGGTTCGATGTTATATAAAACTACAGAAACGCATAGATATTAGAATACAGAAATAATTGCAGCAGAAGCACTTATATGCTAAAGAGACAAAGCAATTAAACATAGGGGAATGGGGAGGGGATACGCTACATGCATTCTTGTAATCACCCCTCCTCGTTCGATGAATAATCTAATTACTCTAACAGGCATCGAAACAAAAAAATCCATTGACTATTGTAAAAATAAAAGCAATGGAACCTATCTGAAGCGCTACCGAGTTAATGACATGGAGCGTGTTACTTTGACATATTAAGAGGAGGCCGTAAACTGGTTTGAAGAAAAAAAATGGACAGCGTATGAAAGACTGGTGCTAGTGTGCAACGACAAATTAAAGGTCGCATAAACGATGCGACAGTGCGGCGCGCAATTAGAACTTTTAGACGGCGCCCCCGAGCCGGCCGGGTGTATCATTAGTTTCCATGAAAAAGGAAAAGTCAACAGATGACATTAAAGCGCACCTCGCAGGGCAAGACGGGCAATGCTAACCGCATTGTCCGGTCACATCATCTATGTGTAAGCCGCGTAGCGATAAGCGAATGCGAAATGCACACGCAGGAAATGAAGATATTCATGCAAACATATTCGTGTAACATAATAAGTTATAATCTGTATGTATACATATGCTATCTGTAAATAATGTTTCTTAACTGACATTACTGCTCGTCCCTTGGTAATGTAATGCCGCAACAATCCCCTCGTTCGGTTAACGACAGGTCAACGCGGTCCAGACTCAAATGAAATTAAGTTAAAGACGTCCCGTTAACTTTTGTAATTAATCTGATGTAGCTGTGTAGCATTTTAACTGAGCATTGCATGCCATTACAGCAAAAAATACCATCTGCTTTTTATGTCATATCATTACACTTTCTTTTATTAAACTGCGTAAAAAGGTTTATTACATTGAATAAAAGTGACCCTTTATGAGAAATCAAACAAGACATGAACAAACGCTTCGAAGTGATTTGTTGAAGCGATATGAAGTTACAAAATTAATCTTATTTGTAAACAACAATATTATTTTATAACATTTTAAATTACGCCCAGCAATGCGGACGGGTGAATATTAATATTAGTATCTAACAAAAGTAAACTTTGAACACACTGAAATTTCGATATGAAGGAAAAGTCTTTAAGTCGAAATCAGTTTCTAAAAATGATTTTATTCCTACGCATAAGGAAAAGCGAAAAGTATTTGCAAACGAAATTTATATTAGTATATATTAGGCGAGTATTGGGATCCGTATATGTCTGGATCCAATTTCGCGTACAGCTTTTCTGTATTATTATTAAAAGCACGTGGAAAAAAGAAGATGACAACGTCCTTACCATTCTGAATGCAAACAGGAGTTAACGATGTCCTACTTGATGGGATTTAAATTAATTTTTTTACCTGCACCGCGCTAAGGAGAGAAACATTAAGGGAAGTAAAAACGTCGTTAATAAAATCGAATTATTATGAAAATGTGATTTTATCTTGTAAATATCTGTTTGATAGTGTCGAGCCGCCCGATCGGCTATCCGGCTACATTTAAAACGCCCGTAGACATGAGTGAGAATAGACTTCAATACTTTTGTAAGTATGCACGAAGAACAGGTTCGTATGACTAGTCCGAATGTTTTTACATCACATTAGACACTATAGAGATGACTAACGTCTAACACTATCCTATCCTATTAAGGCCGTAATGTATATTACATGTTAACAACATATTGTATATCTAGGTATATACACAATATTGTACTTCAAACGTTATCAATAATTTACTAACACGTACGGACAATACGGTCTTCGCCTCTTTTCCTCCAGTGTTTCTCAACCGCAATGTGCAGATCGTTATGTCATCTTGCAGAAGTACGAAGGAAATTGGACTCAATAGCGGTACCTTGAGGAAGGTCTATAACTAATAATTGTTTAATATCGTCTGTAGATTAATGTAAGTCGATTATGAACTAAAAACTCCGCCGTAGTTAATACTGCCCTTTCAGAGGTAATATAAAATATAAAGAAAAACGTCATGGTGCAACTACTTATAAATTTACGAAACGAACTATTGGTAATACGAACGCAGCATAGACGATTACAAGATTCATCGTCACTACAAGTAAAAAAAGAAATTAGACGGAATCAGGCTTAAAAGGTGCAAATATAAATGCTAACATCTAAAATATCATCAAATAGTATGAACATCGACAATCATATTGTTAATATAAATCTAAATATGTATATGTATACATGCTATAATAACAATCTTTGGTAAAAGTGCCAACCTACTATAAGTATTTTTTTTTATCAAAAATTTAGCAGAATTTAATAAGGAAACGGATTTATATGGATACTTTGGATCGGATCGCAATACAAGTTTTGATTATATTGACAGATGATCTATGAAGGCTCCCTGTAGTAAACAAAAACATTGTTATAAAATTCCAAGTCATCAAATATACATGATGCGGATGAAGTAACATTCATATCATGGAGTTTAGGAACTGGTAACCTTCGGTCAGAGCACGGCCGATTGAAAGTGTATTGCCGGAACACGCGTAGGCGCAGCGCACGTGTCCGAGGTGGACCTATTTCATAAGCCACTGTGATCTATAACAGTGAATTGTACTCGTTGCTAAGGTTAATGTCATTTGAATGATGTACAATCCAAATAGGAACACGATTAGAAGCTATTGGAATTGAACAAGTACTTAATTAAATTATTTAAGAGTTCAAACTTCAAGGTATGTTATGTCAATAGGTAGTTGAATTGCTTGGCTAGCTACTATAGTCCCTCTTAACTGCCGTACGTTACACTGCACCAATGCGAATTTGGGCTGATCCCTTTAAGTAGCCAAATTGACTATGAGAAGTTTTCCCACACCACAAAGTTAGTATAACTATTATTACTTAACAAAAACATCCGCATCAGACTTCTGAACGCACTGTCCGAAGAACAGAAACCATCATTGAAGTAGCAATGACAAATTTTCTATAAATCTCCAGTCTTAATTTAATATCCGTAATACGAGCTTACCAATATATTTTTTATCTTTTTGTTGATAATTAAACACCGTTAAGAAACGCATTTTAAACATTGCAATTTTCGTGTGTCTATAAAAACAATAACGAATTTAGGTTATGTTTTATACCGCGAATTAAAAAATAATCTGTCATGGCGGATAACGATCAGCTGATACTTGTTTGTTCTTATCTCTTGTCGTATCTATAATTTGTAAGAATAGTGTGAGCACCTGTTGACTTTTATTATATCCAGTATACTTTTATTAATTCGTTAATATTATTGGATTTTTCTAACTTGAAATTTCCAGCTTGGAGTACGGATTGTAGGCGTCCCATTAGATGTACAACATAACTAATTCTCCACTCCTCTGCCTACCCATTCGGGGAGATACAGAATCGATGATATGTTATTATTTGGTGTGTATCACGTAACGACAGTATTCTTACATTTTTTATTACATTCTGAAAAACTAATCACCATGTAAATATTCTCTGTAAAAGACAACTGCGATAATAACGGTAAATTCAAACGATTCTAAAACAATATAACTGAAAATATCAATCGTAAACATACATTACCTTTAAATTAAAAGCATGCAATCCTATAGAAGTGGCGCAAGTAAAAAAATCCAAGCTGTATCTTTTATATTTTATGGTCATAATTAAAATGTAAGCCCAGGTGTCAGAATACGCTCGTTATTTATACATTTCGAAATAAATGCACAAACGCATTATTTACATTACATTAAAATTATACGCAAACCTAATAACACGATACGTACATTTCATGACACTTATACACATGATCGTAAATAATACACTTGGAGACATACATAGTTACCATCTGCTACTTGACGAATTTCGTAAAATTATATTTTGTCATTCTACGACATTATCGAATTAATATCGCTACTGAAACCGATACAGTATAAAGGTAATTAAAAGGCCCGTATAATTATACACATACGTGCAAAATATTCCCCAGTCCTGTTCAACTGTTCGCACTCGACGATTGTACCTATTATATACGTACCTACAGATCATAATCTACGCTGCAGTACCTATATATAGCAAGGGATACTTGTGATAGCCGGCACGTCGCGATGGCCATGCAACCCTTCTTTACCTTAAACAATGTAATCGGCTGACGCTATCGAAAAACGATTACAAACTGGATATTATCGAGATCGAACACAAATACATGTTATAATACCCTCGGCCGGCGGCCGGCGCTCGTCAGAGTCATTTATTGTATTAACATCATCTCAAATTAAACTAATTTGGACTGGTACACCTATATAAAGAAAGAAGAGTTGAAATGTGTCCGGTGTACAGTAATAGGTTCACTCCCTAGTCTATAGGACATATAACATAACAATTAAAAAGCACTACACTCATCTGTCTACCCCTTCGGAGAAGTATAGTCGTACACATTTTCCATAACAATATTAACATTATAAACGCGATCCATCTGTCTAGGATGCATTTTTGGGTTAGAAAAAGCTGAATCAATTCTGGTTAAGTTCATTATAACAATAGTATGAACTGTGTCAAATTACTTTATCAAAAAATATATATTTTAGTTCTAAAGTAAGTTATTGGGTGGACATTCGCGTACTGAGTATAAAATGTCTTATGGTTCAGATTATACAAACGACATGTGATGTACGATTTCATTTTAGGTGTACACTGATCGAGTGTCAAAAATTAGGCGAACCCTAGGCTCGTATTCAGCGTAGGACCGGTAAAAGTAGCATCCCTTGCTCCCTTGCTATGGAAGGCCGAAAGCCTCTGGATCGCTCATCCAGAGCAGAAGGTAGCCCGTGTTTTGGGGCAACTGGTCCATGTGCTGTTATTCTCTGTTCGCTATTAGCTAACACAATAAAAAATGTAAGTGACCAACAATTAACAACTGAGGAAAAATTTATAATAGAAGGCTCTAACTTTACGGCGCACTAAGCCATCAGCATTAGCGTGCAGAATGTTAAAGCGAGCATAGCCTCGAGTGAACTATGATTGTTTAATTACTATTATTACATAATCACGCTAGGCCGCTTACGGGGCAGGCAGAGAACACGAAGTACCAAATATCATTCTTAAAAACCGTTATTTTTCAATTATAAAAATTCAGTGTAACCAAATGCCAGCGGGTTCGAACTAGTGACAGGGACAAAGCCAACAAGAAGCAGTAACAAGTGTCGAGGTTGGATCGGGGCCGGTCAGCGTTGCGGCGGGCAGTCCGCAGATGCTCCGGACAGCCGATTAATGAGCAGCCGCCCCCCGCCTCCGGGGGCTTACGGCGACGATTTAGCAAACTCCCCGCCGTAGATAAGCCGATTGTGAAACCGCTGGGACAAATGCAACCCTATATATCCTGATGCTAATTTCGGCCGAAACCGTGCAAAATTCGCAATAGTTTCTCTGATATGTTTACAAGAGAGCGTTGAAAATGTTTTCAATGTAATACCTACACAGAAGTCGCCCGTACATACATCAAAATGGACATTGAGATTTGTCTTATTCAAATCAACATTCGATTGTCACGGTTGCATAAATAATCACCGTTCGATTTTATTTCTCGTTTAAAACATATGTATGTAAGTATATATGTAAATTTACAAATACAGATTAAGTCTCACAACGAGCCATTTAACTCATACACAAAGGTAACAAACACTATTTCAAAACTAGATTCATACAGCGCTGCTGCGAATGGATCTTTCTCATCTCTAGGATAGAAATAGTATTATTTTAACGAGCATGTAAACGTTAGCAACAATGTATTCTTGAATTTGCATATAATGATCGCGATTTTATCAACTCATTCGTTCATTCATCAGTTCGCTATGTGAGTACAATTGCAATCTGGCACAGGAATAAAATTTATGAATAATTTGAGGTAACCTGATCATTATCCAGACTCGTCCGTTGCCTGTGTGAATATTGAATTTACCACGCGTTACCGAAGAATTAAAATAAGAACCATATAACCACCACACTCATTCAATAAAGAACTTAAACTATGTATTAATATATACACCTAAAAACATTACATTACCTAAAAATATTTACAGACCGAGGATAACGATGCGAAGACGATAATTACATATTAACAAAGGCAAGAAGAGAACTGGCTTCTGGCATTATCATTACTAAAACATTACCATGTTCGTAATTCACGAGTAAAAACATGAAGCGTTCGCTCTGTAACGCAAAGTCGGGTCGCAAGTTCAAACCATCCAATGGATTTTTCCACGAATTATACTCAGTTATTAAAGCCACTCTGTCATGTTTCAAGAAACGACTAATGATAACAAAATATTCCATTATATTGATAATTGTTTATTGAGATTTAATCCCGTCATTAAATTTAACAAGCGCAATTAAGATTTTTATTATTCTATTATTATTATTTTATAATTTTATATTTACATACAATTTGATTATATAAATCAAAAACGTAAGAATTCCATGATATCCGAAAATATTAGAGTGTACAATCCATAACAGGAAATAACAGTAAATCAATCATATACCTATAAGGATATTTTCTATATACTTACATATACGTGAGAACGTATTTATGTATATAAGCCTCAATGCAGTCGCCTAAAATGAACATGCGGACAATATTACGTTTCCAATAGTGATAATTCGAATACCAAAATTGGTTAAATCCCGGCCGAGAACACGTCACGGCGTCTGTCAGCTGTTTGCTAATGTATTAGTCGATAGATCATACACGTTGCGACCATGTAAGGCCGCGCGCGCACGAGACAAATTCTGGTGATGTCATGCGTCATGATCAAAGCAGGAGATGAATTGCGTGCCAGTACGTACAATTGGACACACTAACGTGCCCATGATACACACAAAAATACACCAAATACTATAACGACGAAGGTCCAAAGTCGGTCGGTCGCACTTCGAGACGTTCATTACCTCTTAGCCCACCGAACCTATATAATTACCGCCTAAACAAAATAAGCCTCAGCTATCACGAACTGACGAAAATTATAAACACCACGCAATCTGAGCGTAGGTTGATAATATGGTAAAGAAACAGTGTACGGACTTTGATGCACACGGTACTGAAACAAGATCGTGTTTGAACGAGATCAGGAAGATGGGAGATCCCAAACTGTTCGTCCCCATTTAGTTATCTTCACGAATGACGGTATGCGTATAACATGGAAGATTTAATATAATCCTCTATGTAGGTAATAGTTACGTTCATTATTCAATTCTACGTTTTATAAATTATAAGGAAGTCAAAGGTCGGTCTTTTATTACAAAGGACTGCGCTACGAAATAAATGATGATAATATCCGAACAAAGGCGTTAATTGCGTTCGCTAGTGCACATTGAAATAGACGCAAATCTTGTCCAAGATAGCAACAAACTTAATAATAATAAATATTAACGAACTCAATAACCCACTAAGCAATAACACAATGAATGTTGTGCGTGGGTGTCGCACGGATTACAGAATCACAAATTGGTCCGCAATACTGCCGCTACGGTGCGGTGGTACGATGCTTCTAATGTTACATGGCAGCTGTCTAACGCGGAACAATCGATGCGTTGGGTGTCGTCGGGGTGAAAAAATGAACTAACGCAACATGTGCAGCTCAGCTCGTTCACGATAATGGCACAGCACGTGCACCGGCCAGACGTCTTGTCGCTCTCATAATCACTAAATGCCGAAATCAGAAACATTTTTATGTGACATGTAAAACCATGTCATAAACTAACTATACGACATTCATAAAGATCAAATTGTAATTTTAATATTAATATAATATTATCTTCATATCTTCAGACCTCTTCACACACGGGCATCTGATCGCAAAGTGGGAATAATCTGTGTTATCATAATCAGTTGGTTGATATACTTTATACATATGTATGTATGTACATAAACAGGTATCTTTTCACGCCCAGGCACAGAACAAATACTTATGCTCATCACATATTTGTCCTGGCTGTGACTAGAAACCACAAGTTTCGGTTCAGAAGTCACATGCTGTAACCATTGGATCTACGAGCAAAACAAAAATATTACAAATATACATTTATATTATGGTTTTCTTAAAAATTGTATCGAATATTAAATTAAATGCACGATCACAATATACGACACCATGGGACAGTCTAACAAAATAGCCAGTACCCCAGTATTTACCAGTTTGTAATACACCAACATTTAAATCAAGATTTACCACGAAATGGAACTGGGAGATAACGCTATGACGGTCTCGGAGTTTGACTATTCAGCGAAATCAATGGCGTGTGACCGGCGGCTGCTGAGGTCGAGCGCTGGGTGACGCTGACATTCTTTACCCACGTCGTGTTTCATTTGTGTTTTTTTTAAAACGCCTCGGACTCTGGCTGGCCGCCGGTGCCGCTGCGAGCTACAACAGAGTCGCCTACCGTAACTTAATTATCGTAACGCATTCAGTGGCTACGTGCAAATGGTATAATTAGAGATTGTATCGTAGCGTTCGGACCAAATAAGTACATTAATAACTGAAATCATCAATTTCCGTCTAATGGTGCGATAAACCTGTATCAGCCGCCGCTGATCCGTGAAGTGGAGTATAATGTGAAGCTCGCATTCATTGACGCGCGTCGACGATCGATGGGGTAATCTAGCGGTCATCCTCTCCCAGCTTTGTCTGTGCATCGGTTGCGGCATAAAATTATCTGGGCATTAGCGGGTCGGTGGGGCGAGCGGGGTGTCCGGGGACCATTTGTCATCGGTGGGGGGGAAGGGGAAGAAAGTGGCGGCAACTCGGGGCTGCAGACGCGACCACAAAAACAAGCAGGGGCGGACCCAGCGCGCCCGCTCCACGGCAGCCGCCCGACGCGCTGCTCCCGTGCGGGGCTCTCTTCGCTACTACATAGATAAATGCTAAAGACTTTTATTTATGGTTGGGCATAAGTTCTTTACTTTATACAAGTATGTATATTTCCACTACTTAACTGGCAAATAAAAATATCCACATATTATAACCCCAGTTATTACTATTACCTGAGGAAGTAAAGTAAGCGTAATATACAGTAATTAAATTATTTTTCAATAACTTTCACAAAAATCTCAGAGCAAGCGAATGAGACCAGCAGCGTTTTCGAAAAATGTTTCAAGTTCGTTGCAGGTTCATTCTACATATAACATTTCAATCGTACCCTTTTTCATCATCAGTTTCTTTCTATTTCAATGTTATCTTTGACATATTTTTAAACGTTTCTTTTTAGCATATTTATTCAAACTTTTACCAATCATCAAAAGGCCAAACGATTTTGTGGAATCACGTTGTTAATATATGTATTAGAATGGTTACTGACAAAATGCAAGTATTAGTTAAAATCACCGGAGCGATTTTTACCCAAGGTACTCACTGGTTTTTCCTATTTGAGCACTGAACACTGAAACATCATCCCCGAAGTTCCATTTAAGTCCATTATTCATCCGGGCGAACAATAAACAAAATTTACAATGCAAACCGCACCCATTCGCGCTATTAAAATTTCGCGCCCTCAGAAATCCTTGTAAAAGGGTCAAAGGAAGGCGTCACGTTGCCCTGCAGAAGGTAGCCACAAAAAGCTTTGCGCACAAACTATATTTAATATTAGACCATAAGGCGCCTTACTTCTTGCGGTACGAGGCCTTGTTGATATTATGCTGGACGCTTATATTCAATTATATCTCTTAGATATTTCATGCCAAGGTAGTAAACACTATATTTTTAAAATTATACAATCGGTGAACAACAACAACAAGTGAATAAAAGTTAATATACATTTTTTTAAATTACTCTGGATATTAGTTTAAGCATACATTTATTTACACAATTACGAACAAATAAAAAATTAGTTGAACTGATATTGCTTACTAGATACATGTAAACACATTAATATATTTATGTGAGAGATAGTAAGCACTGAATTATCCTAGGAAACAGAATGCTTTCAACAATTTCTTAACCTCAAGTATCAAGATTTGCCATAGACAAACGTAGGTTTGACTCTAGCAAGCGACGCAAGAACGCAAGGACAAGTGCTGTAGGAAGTTTCATATTATAACGAATATGATGAATGTAATAAAACATCACATTTTGAAATTAAAATTATTGGGCAATATCAATGCTGCCTAATAAGAATGACTTTTAGCCCTGAATCGTCTACAGGTGTAGCTCTGGATCGTTTACCGGATGATTCTGTCTAACAGATGTATCGGTAGCAGAGATAAAACACTTTGTTCCATATCAGGATATGAAATACGCAAATCCATTGACAATATAAGAATTCGTAAGAGCAATAAATCGAATATGAAATTTAGGTCACATATTAATTACCAATAAGCCACGGTATAAATATAAAATGGAATCTAAAAATAACAACGAATAAAAATTCAAACATAAAATCCCGGTTATGTCCTATGGAACAAAGTTTGAATTATTAAATGTTCTCTTACGAATAAAATCAACCCTAAAGGCTGGATCTTTCAACTTAATAGTCATACGACATACTTCAAATGTAAAGGAAAAACAACAATTACGTAGAAGGTTTTAAATGTTCAACATTTTAACTTATTAATTTGGAGGATTGCGAACTATATAATTGCGTTGTCTATGCCATGTGTTGGGTAACGTGATTAAATGATAAATTACCGTGTATAACGAGTAGCTATCAAATAGTACCATCGTAGAAACGGTATCTGACCTTTTACTTCCTTCACGTCACGTGCGTTTACTCATATTAAAACATATGTATATATTTATATATATTAAAATATCCAAGTCGAGTATATTATATAAAGAAAACTAGACTTTATTTCACATATCCAGTGGGTGAAATGGATTTTAATTTTAACAAAACACGGAACTCAAAATCTGAACGTGTAATCTATATATTAGTGACTTAATTCAATAAAATAGTCTTCTTCACTTTAGCATTATTTTCAATATGTGAAACAAAATCCAAACACAAATATCTAATGCATGTAAATTCGTACAGGGTAAGCGTATCAATGATTTTTATTAACATTGGCGTCGGTATTTTTCGTTTATGTCAGTCATTACGCAAAACTGTGATTTTCTGAATTAATTAGAATGGTTTACTTCGAGCAAAGGGAATATTTTTCCTTGACAGAAAAATATAAATAACAATACATACATAGATCTACGGAAATGGCAGAAAAGGTAACTGATTTACGTAGGGTTGTCTGTCTTTTAGCAAAAGTGTAGAAACGATTATTCGATCTGGTCACACCGACCATGCCCTATGAAATCAAAATAGCGGAAGTCATTAGGTTCCGACGTAACATTCTTATTCGTATGTTCAAATCTAGACTTCGTGTATCCTTGGGTAGTCGCACCCAAATTAATTTTCGTTTGCTCGGCTCAGTGTAAAA
This sequence comes from Jemadia pseudognetus, assembly GCA_018244755.1. NCBI lineage: Eukaryota > Metazoa > Arthropoda > Insecta > Lepidoptera > Hesperiidae > Jemadia > Jemadia pseudognetus. The sequence continues at coordinate 17,847 of DWTO01000237.1, forward strand.
AAAAATATATTAACCAACAGAACGTGTATGTAAATAGCATGCGAAACAAGTCAATTTAGAATAGGTACATAAAAATAACGTATATATTGTACATTATACAAAGAAATATTTTGTTAATAAATTAGCAACATGAAGAAGTATTCCACAGGTTTCACGACTTCAACATTTTTCAACACTTGACAACTGACTGATAATGACCGTCCCGAGGAAAACTTTTCTTCAAAAAGGCCTCGGAAAGTCAATAAGTGTACATTAATTTCGGTCTAGCCTTGGACGATTCTTGCGTGAGGGAAGCTTCGGAATCTATTTTCAATTTCATTACATTCATTGTGAACGTAGTTAAAATTTAAACATTACAAAATATTACGCCTGAATTCCCCCGAAGCAGTAGGCAGAGGAGTGCAATATTTCTGCGTTTCAGTAGTTATATTAAAAGTCCAATGGAATAAGGGATGAGCTTAATACGGCTACAAATTCAAACTCCGTGCTACTACTGGAAACTTCAAGTTAGAAAAACCCAATAACACTTTGATAAGATTTATATTCGTGAATCTATTGTGGTCGAACAGCCCTAGAGCGCCGTGGCACATGGAATCATTAGCAGCAGTCGGTCGTTTGTTAGAGCCGTTCGCAGCCGAGACGCGTTTTTGTTCGCCCGCCAAATTGCATCCGCACAATACGCGCCCCAAATTGATTTCGAATTAATTGCGATAAAATATTACCGTATCAGTACATCGACCACACAAAAACATTTACTATCCCACAAAAACTAAGTGCCATGTGTATAATTGAATTTACATTTTGGTAACACTTGCCGTCAAAATTTATCAAAATCGTCAATATCGAATAACACTGTAAAATTTAATTCGTGAAACTCAATTTCATCCAAATTTACAGTGGGAATCGTTAGGCAAAAATGTGCAACAAAAGCACCTCACAGATTTATAAGACAACACTAATGATTAACAAAATATATTCCGTCGTACCTACACGTGTTTGTCGCATCGGAATAAGAATTGAGCAATGGTCATAAATAATAAACAAGTAGGCAGTGTACACGATTGTGTTCATTGTTCGACTCGCGAGAGGGGCTAGGGCTCGTGTATAGGGGCATTGCGGTAACTCTTATCAGTATCCAGAGATCGAGGATGATGTAATTGAATGAAGTCTAGACACTTGTAATGTTCTAAAAGGTACGCTCCGCCTTATTATCATTCCGAACTCGCCTAGTCTTCAGTGCATTGAAAACTTAACGCTTTTAGAAGATATCGAATTCCTTATAAATATATGCACATATACATATATATGTTGCTCCCGTAAATCATATTCAACTATGAATTGTAATACGGTGCATAGCAAATAATATGGAACAAATAAATTGTGTTGCCATAACTCCGATTCTATTATTTTCGTAGTTTGTAGGACAGCTACCTAGTCTAGTATTCGTAGCTAGATTATATACACTGTTTATACTGCATCCGAAAACAATACTAACCGCCTAAATAGCCCTGCAATCCAATGCCAGACACATATGCAGGGCACGAATCCAGACCGCGAGCCACAACTAGGATTTTCTATAAGAAAATTTAAGTAACATATGTATAGTACGTAACCCGGGATTTGAACCCACGACCTCCCACCCTCAATCGACAGTCGCGCTTGCAACCCAGTCAAGTTTAGTAATACTTATTAACATCAATAAATGCAATTTCTACTACCTATTACGTATTAAACAATGTCTAATCTTCTAAACAGTACGGAAAATATTAGAATAAATCTTAGAATAATATTTTTATGCACACTGCCACTTACCCGTTTGCTACTTTAAATATGTAAAAAAAACATTACAACCTTCAAACCAGTAATGTTTTTTAAATAAAAGGACTAAAAATTATTACTGAGTACTCCTCATCTTTACCAACCATTTGTCGTCCCACTGTTGAACGCGAGTTTCCTCTCAGAATAATGAAAAATGATTTAAGCCAAAGTGTACACTGGCCATATGCAAATTTGTAGACTTCATACACCGTACAGCATACGTAACATCACGCCTATAATGCCAAAAGAGTCAGACAGAGAACTGTAGTACACTCCCACGTTTCACTAGTTACGTTAACGTTCCACAATGAAATAGGCGATGAGTCTATTGCTATAATCCGGGCACATATCCTAACTCAGAGCCACTACTACAAAATAGAAGTTATAGAAATTCCATAATACCCAATCCGGGATTTAGAATCCAGGAGCTTTTGATCGACACTCGCGGTTGCAACCAACACGTCGAACGAGCCAGTCCAGGCACCGTACAGAACATTATAGAGAACAGAAAGGTGTGTGCAGATTTCGTCGCGATGTATTGTATTGATGTATGTCGAGAGAAAAGATCTCTAGCAGTGAATGAAGAGTTTAATCTCGATCGATATTACGATTACGATCGAAATACGACACATAAATTCATTTTTAGACATTCAAGATCCATAATATTTTAAAGTTTCACAAAATAATAAACTTGGCAAAAAAAAATTATCGTATCAGAAAATACCGTCAAATTGCAAGAAGTCCAGATCGCCCCACCCCTTTTCCGCTCCGTAATTTACGTAGAATAATCCAATGACGTAAGCAACACATCTGTTTCTACGTCTAAACCCCCCCCCCCCCATTGTCGCGTTCTTATACAAAAGACGCTATTGTAATAAAAGAAGACTAGTTTCAGCTCAATTTAAAACGGTTGCAACAGATTTGTAACCATTTCAACATAAGCTTCAATTTTCATTAAAGAGGGGGTATCACGGGAAATGACGAGAGAACACGCAACCTCAGACCAACGAATATTCCATTGCAATTGTTAGCCGCATAACAAAATTGTTAACCATCAATTACCCACAGAAGTTGAAACGCATACCTAACGAACAATTTAGTTTATCGTTTTCACGCAAAACTACTGTGCCCACACTAAGCAGTTAAGATATGATTTATGGTTATTTATTATTCTGATACTAAGGTAAGGATAACCAATACAATCAACGCATGAATTCTAGTTATATCAATTGCTACCCACACATAAAAGCAAATAGAAATTTTACAAACAATACACAATCTGTATTGAAAATTAACGCACTTTTTCAAAGAATATTATTTAATATTATATATGAAATGGATTTACATTTTAAGTAAAACAAATCATAGCTATTATGTTTATACAAATCATACGTTCAGTAACCAATGTAAAGAATGAGCATAGAGCGATTGTATGAGCTTAAATGGAACATAATAGCTTTTTATAATACAATTTTCACGGCCACATAACGCTATTGCCGTTCAAGTTCGTTAATATGTACATATGTACTTTTTATATAGCGATCTCAATGCACCGTGAATTCAAAGCGATTTGGAAAAACCGCGTGTTCGGCACCGGTTTTTCCGATACCAAAATATCACGAACTTTCGTGAATCGCAGACGTACCATCCGTCGTAGTCTCAGGGAGCCCCAAATCCTCACTAATCGACAACGTCTCATTAGCGGAAGTTGCTCGTTTCAACACGGATAAACTCACGGTCGGAGTTTTTTTTTAAATCTCCATTATTTATTTCAGCTTGTACTCTGAACGTCTCACTTTGTTAAAGATACAAACGTGATTGCTACGTCACAAGTGAAACCAAAACTATCGAATAACTAATAATCGACTATAATGGATAGTCGTAATATAAACACTATTATATCAATCGATAATTGAAACCAAAGTCAATTGAAATTATCTCGTATGTACAATAAATAAATTATTCTCGAAACATGAAAGTTTCCTAAAATTGTTTTTGAATAATTTAAAAATACATATTTAAGAAAAGATTTTGTACAGAGAAATCCTTCAAGCGGAGTAGTCAAATCCAGTAACAATTCGAGATTTTCACATGAAAATTACAATGACTTCAACAATTAATCTAATTGCGTTAGAAGAATTATTGCAAATAAATGCTAATCAGCCTGTGTGATGGGTGAGCAAATGGTTCTTTAAAATATAGTTTCTTATAATTTCAGTATAAAACAATTACAATACTGTTTGTAAAAAGAATTCGTTGTTCTTTTCCGAGTTATAGACGGCTCTAATGCCCTTTAGATAAATATTTTTTATTTAACCTTTAATACATTTAATAAAGATAATACACTTAATTTAACCTTCTTATAGTTTAACTTTTGTTAACGGGCCTTCTCGCAGAATATGGGTTAGAACCAGTTCACCATGCTGGTTAAGTACGGCGTGGCAGACAAATACCAAATATTAGGGGCAAGTTATCAAAGCGCCCTAGACTGTGTCGTGGCTGTGTGAGCGACACGTGATACCGACAGAAATGACCCGACGGCTTGGCCGCTGGGTCGAGCAGTCACGTTGCCTTATTCGTAATTACGGATAAGAGTGCTATTAACTACTGGTTTCGTTCTATGATTCAAGACAAGAGTAAATAGGCACTTCCTAGGCAAGTGTGCTACATCCTAGGGCGCATCTTGCTTTTGATCAGGTATTCCTAAAAAATAATAAAAATGTCAACAGACAGTGAGAGAAACATTTGAAATCGGTAAATGAATGATTTGAGTGCAGCCAAACTTTGAGCAGGGTAGTGAGAATCTAAAAATTGGTAGCATACCGCTCGTAAAGCTGCCGACCGAACTATGGTAGAAAAACCTATCATAATATAAGAAGAACAAGATTGATGATCGACAGATGCTGAGTTCAAATCCCGGATGGAGTACTATTGAATTTTGCTAACTCAGAATTTATATTCAAAATTTCTAGTAATGACTCCAAGTCTACATTTGGCAATAGGCTCGTACTCTATTCCATGCTGGTACATAAATTTTACTAGTGAAAGATGGTGGTGTAGTACAGGCGGGATTACAGGCATAATGTTACGTATGCCGTTGACTTTACGCGACATCCTGACTTGGGAAGAGAACAAGGCGTAGCGGTCTCATGCAAATTAACAAACAAGTAAAATATTTATATTCCTAGTTCTTTATTATAGACTGCTTCGTTGGTCGTGTTGGTTGCAAGTGCGACTGACGATCGGGAGGTTCTGGGTTCAACTCCCGGGTCGGACATTAAAAAAAAATTCTGATTTAGATTCACTAGTAGTGGAACGGAGTCTTGACGTGTGCCCAGTACATGGCAATACGCTCACCACCTATTCCATAGTGGGACGTAAATGGTGAAACGTAGAAGTGTTCTACATTTCTCTGCCTACTACTTCGGGTATTACGGGTGTGATATTACGTTTAGTTCTTTATTATATTCTCTATCATATACTTAACAAACGGTTAAGTAATAATCATTTACTTCATCTTTATTATATTCGTGTTGTAAGAGATCCAAAGGCGGAGATACTACATAAAAGCGTTCTCTTGTCAGTCAATCTTTATGCAAAGCAGTTACCTACGAATGAGATATAACAAAAAAAAATCAACAACTGTAAGCAAAAAATATATGTATACATGCGTATGTACATATGTTCCATTAAAATATTAAATCCCGTATATGTGTAAAGTGCAGTCTGAAAGCAATCTAAGATGTTACTATCTGCTTTAAAAATAAGTAGGAATAATAAAACTAATGGAAATGGGGAAAAATTGAATCGGCAATAAATTGTATAAGGTATAAGCAATAAATAATGGTTTTATACTGATATACTACAAAAACATCACGTCACGCGTGTCCCCGATGGGGTAGGCAGAAGAGTGTAGTGCTCTCACAATTCGCCAGATAAGTTTACGTCCAACCCACCATAGAATAGGATGTGAACCTATAGCGGTACACTGGGCACAAATCAAGACTCCGAACTGTTAGGTACTGGAAATTTCAAGTACACTATTGTATATAAGGTTATTAACATTAAGTATCATAGGAATAACATAATTATTGTTTTGTTAAATTACAATTGAAAAAAAACCTTTACTTTCTGACATAACGTCATTTTGTACTATTTGAACCGTGTGTTTAAAAAAAGCGGATATTAACGGGTAAGTAATAATTACCCAGCGGAATACATTACAAACGAACATTGTTAATTAATACGTATGATGAATAATTATATGTTTAATCTGATTCTGAAACGACATAAGATGGTATATGACATTTATTAAGTTACAAGTTAACTTTCTACAACGATGT
>DWTO01000238.1:0-23992 GCA_018244755.1 Jemadia pseudognetus
GCCGAAGCTCCCAACGCCAAGATCGTGGTTGACAGGTTCAAACACCTGTCGCTGTGCAGCTAGAAAAAAAATTAAAATCACGAATTATCCAATAAGAAAGCAGTTTACTGGTTATTTGTTGGATAGTTGAGTATCGCGGGAGAGGCGGAGCGGAAAAGGTGATGACAGTTGTGGATCTTTCCTGCCACATACGACACTTTTATGTGCCGTATTTATTTTCTTGTAAGATTTTTTATTCAGCAAGAACTAGAAAAGAAAAAAAAATTAAATTATCATTAGCAAAAACACTTTTAACACGTTACAGAACCAGAAGGATCGACGGCATTGTGTGATTATATGTGTCCATGATCATATGTGGATTAATAAGTAGGTAAATCTTCAGATATCTTATCCCTAAAGGCATTTTAAAAAAGCAACGTAACGTTATAATAAGAAAAAAGTAATAGATTATAATAAAACCAAGAGAGCATATATTTAAATCCTGTGAAAGCCATATGCTCGTATCTATATAAGATTCCAAACACACGACACATTCAATTCATATAATTAGCAAACTTTACGATGTTATAGCTACTGAAAGAACAAAAAATGTTCTTTAAATCGTGTGATGTTTGCCAACTCGTGCGGTGAACGTGGTAGACTGTGGCTTTAACCCTCTCATTTTGATAAGAGACCCGATAAAAAGTAAAAAAAAGAAATAATCATTGACATAATTTCCCGCTATCCGCTCCGCTCGTCACTAAACTCGCAGCGCGCGTACCATCGCGTCCGCGCTTTTGCTCCGCGTGACCGTGTCCAGCGATCAGTTTATTGATTATAAGCAGCCTCCTTACCGTAACTGTTGAAAACAAAAACTCAGCACAAACAAGATACGTTTATTTGGTACTCAGCGGCACGGAAATTACTTCGTGAGCTTCGGATACACGGGCGTCTGTAGAAGTAGGGCGCAGTGGAAGGGATGATTCATATTTTTCTCTACTTATTTTTCGTTATGTGATAGATTGTCATTTGACAGCGATTCTGCTTGACAAACGCAGATGTATTACAAGATGGACTACGATGGATTTCGAAATAAATAGTTATAGGTATTAGCGAAACCTTGCAAATTCCATAGATAGACGATTTCCATATAAATAGATTATAGACCTTACATTAATTCAATGTTCATAAAACATTAACATGTAACATTTACCTCATACGAATTACAATTGAACAGATCGATGTATCCAATACGATATCTAAACACCATTGATGACCAAATCACAGGCGCTAAACCGATAGTGGTTACCGTTTACCCTAACCGCGGATCCCATGTCGTGCAAATCGCCATGGAATGGCTCGCGGAAGCCACAAACGCATGCCTTCCGGCGCTCTAACTGGACGTTCAATTGTTTAGACGATTCGCTCATTCATCAAACTGTTTCGATTTCAGTTTCAGTCACGTCATTAAGTATACTGTTATTTGTGTCTAGTATGAAGTAGGTCACAGTACAAAAATATGAGATGGTTAAATTGTTATTACATACTGATGTTTTTATATTGTGTGATTGCTGTTGCATAGTTTTAGTGAACCATCTTAGTATCTCAGCTTCAGTCCTGAACTAATTTCCGACTGAAAAATATTATATAGTTGTTATAATAAAAAATAACGGACTATACTGATGTGGGAAAATCAATGATTCCCCCAACGTGATTAATTAAGAGCATAACATTATACCTACCATTTTATATGAGCCCTACAAACTACAGAAGGTAGACATCACTATAACTCTGGGTTAATAAACATTTGTTTTAAACGAATTAATGTCATACGTTATTTAATATCAATAATAATTATTATTGCTTATATAACCGCTATCAAATTCGTTTTGGACACGAAATAAAATTATTAATGTGTAATTGGCCCTTAACCACTAAACCCGGACCGCATACTAACAGCATTCGTTCGAACTTGAACCTCACTTCCGTACTCTACACTGATAGAGGCTCATCTTCTACAAAACTCTATAAAAGAAGAATCACGTGGCAATGCGTCCAGAATAAATCTATTTTTCTTCTTAGTTACACCATTTATATCTCCTCTATAAGTTATTTTTGCTACAGACAACACCCACACTCAGTTTATTGGAACAATTATAAAAACGTTAAATAAAGAATGATTAAAATCCACTGCAATATTCAAACCTTAACTAGATGTGATAATGTAATTGAAATGTATATAAAATGAGATTTAAAAATAACATGTGTATGTATAAATAAGTACCTACCTACGCTTGGAAAAGAACAACACGATTTACGTCATACGCTGAACACATCTGTGATGGCTCCGTGTACACATTGATGTATGGAAATCAATTAATTGTTATGTATCAATTGAGAATCGTTGATGTTATGCTCAGCGTTGATGACGGAATAAAAAGACAGATGAACACACATCTGGTAGCTATCTGCAAGAGCTATGTTTTATAGGTATCATGATTCCTATCTAGTTTCACTTCCAATTTTTACGAACTTGCTAAAGTTTTTATTAATTTTTAGTGTAAAGAAGTGTTTTATCTAAAAATCACCTTAAGTGTGTAAGGATAGATGAATGTTTGTCAGTCTATAGTCTCTGCTCACCCCAGAAGGGCACTAGTCTGATGATGTAAAACAAAATTTCCAAATAAAATTTCAAATTGTTCGATGAGTCATAATTATGTAATGTCTAAGATTGATGTTTACCATAGCGTTCTAATTTCCAAATTTAATTTTCCTTCATAATTAACGGTTACTAAATAAAATTATGCCGGTAATTGTAACATCTATTGCGTAATGAATAATACTAACAAATATTAAATGATAATGAAGTTTGATATTAATAAGTGAATTAACATTAGTTAGTCGAAATTTTTAGTCATGGAACATCATATGTTGTTCTGGTACATTTTGATATTAAAAAATTATATATAGATTCCTTCTCTTTTAATAATTTATATAAATATTTTGGCCTTTTATATTATTTTAATTTTAATAAAAGTTACGCAAGAAACAAGACAATCAGGTAACGTTTTTAAATAGCGTGAGAAACGAATAGTAGGTACCTACGTTCAATGCTTTTAAAATTATCAACGTAAACGTAACTGGTAAAACGTGGAAGTGTACCTACTACATTCCTCTGCCTACCTTTTAGGGCATAACAAGCGTGATGTCACCTATGTACAACTTCGACTTAGGTGTCCTATTCCTTTCTGTACTCCAATAAACACATCTGCACTAGAACACATGTGTTTTTCTTTATTATCTACATTTGCATGAACTAACCCATACATATGCCTCTTTTGTATATATGTATATCTAAAAGACTTAATTAGTATTAAAATACTTTGGTTCGAATTAAGCTTAATAAATAACCAGTAATATTAACGTTTTAAGTGTTCGACTAGAATAGGCACGATGTCGAATTTCCTTGAACTATGCGGATCATGACGTCTTGACCGTCGGTTACCGAAAACGATTAATAATCAATTTGTGTAATTTGACCGTTGAAAATAACCGATCAATTTCTTAATTTAAACTTTTCAATTTATAATTGCGCCTTCGATGATTTAAAATAAATTATTTATATATAGTACCTACTTTTTAGAATTAATGTAGTTGGATCAATGAAAGCCTAGTCCATAAAAATAATTAAGTTTTATGTTGCTAATATACTTATCCGTATATATAATAGGTATCTACTTATTTATAAAAGTTGCTACATGATTTAGGTACAGCAACCTACAAAAACTGGAACCAACCACATTAAATGATTGTTGAGGTAGAGAAACGATTAGTTACGGCAAACAATTTCTAGGTTTCTAGGTAATCTAGCTGTAATGCTAGGCATACCTAATAGATTTTTAGATATTTTTAGCAGAAATTCCTCCACAAGTGTTTCTTCAGCTGTATGAACTTAGGTAGGTACGCACGATTTCTTAAACAGTTTAGTTGAGATTGTACACTTTAGGTTTTCTCAATAGATTTTTCTTACGACGAATGCTGAGATCGGCATGTTTCGTCCTTAGCCGCGTAGTATCTACAGTAGGTACTTACATTAAAGAACAGAATAAAATATACAAAATGTTAATTTTGTTCATTTTATATGAATAATATAAAATTAATTCTAAACACACGGAATTGGAAATCGATTATAAACCTAGGTTAAGGACTACAATATCCATGATTTACGAGATGATATAGGTGGCTTGAAAATCATTTGTTGCGTCCAAACAATTAGTTACATGAAAATGTAGAACCCTATTTATACATAGTATGTTGAAGTTATTGGAGACAGATCGTCTATTGAGACGACCGTATCTAATACCCACAGGTGTGAAAAACCACACCCATCGCTCGTGCGTTCATTGAAGAAACGCATCCCTTTTATTATTCAGCGATCGACCAAACACGCAATTTCAGCCTATTAACGGTCCTTAAGTAACAATTAAAAATCATTACGCGAATCAGGAATGAAACCGCAACATGCCGCGTCTGCACATACAACTGGCGCGCATCCAACCTACAACTCACTTATTATATTCTATGAACGCCGGCTATAAACGTATTCCTGAACATATCACGTAGGCGACTACTACCAATTTCAACCAATCAGAGCGCGACAATTCAACTTAATAGGCCAGGCCACGCCCAATCACGTAACCGCCTATTACGGGCCGTGTAACGACGCAGGCTTTTAACTCCGCGGTGACGTCCGATCGATCCGCGTCTCGCTCGCGTGTAGCTCGGCATCCTTATCTAATTCACGAGCCGGCAACGTACAGGGTGTCTAGGCCGAGTGTGATAGAGTCGCGTTTGGCGCGTGCTTGGTTTCAGTTGCACGTCCGAGGTCGAGAGAGGGGGACGCATGCAACTGTTTTCGATAATCGGCCGCGCGTTCCGTACGTGAAAATCGGACAGTACACAGCCAGTCACGTCTGCGTAAAAACGGATATATGCCCAGAATATTTATTAAGTGGGTGGCTGTGCGTGACTTTTCCCCTGTGAATAGCTGGCCTCGTAAATGATCGGTCACGAAAATAGAACGGGTGTTTGTTTGATAACTGAAAGGTCTGCTACTGAAACAACGGATGCAGCGCACGACGCCCCGAGACGTGTAAAATTTTGGTGAACCCGCGAACTTTCTAAACGGATATACGCTGCTTGAACAGCCCCGCCTTCATGTTTATCAAGGACTAAAGACATTAATTAAGTTAATAAAAGTGGACGTGTAGTGCGAATTTATTACGAAATGGGACAATTTTGAGAACAATGCTAAAACTTGGACCGAGTGATTTTGACATTTGAATTAAAATGACGTGTGTGAAAACGCGGGAAATTTTTGGATCTGTTGATTTGGACTAATCGTATTAACATAACAGTGAGTGAAAATGTTGCCTTATCAAGCGGTAGCGATGGACTACGCAGGTTTTCATCATCACCAGCGGCCTGGCGGGTTACCGGGGGTGATGGGCCTGCCCGGGCCCGGCCCGGGGCTCAATCCCGGCCTTAACCCGGCCTTCACTCATTCCTGGTTCGTACAGTCAAGCCCGGATATCTGTCGGCAGCAACAAGCATCCAACCAATCGCATCTCGAACCTGGGCACGTTTCATTTTTCTTTATATTTTTTATTTTTAGTTTTAATTCCTATAAGATTATTGATAATTTGTTGACTTCATAATTATGAATCTATTCATATTCTATGAATGGTTACGATTAGTATATATTAGACAAGTTTCTAAATTGAAAATAGATTTTTAATTAGAGAGTCAACAAATTGATCAACGAGCGATCAATTGTTATGGGAGCAGTTTTATTACTTTGGCTTTTATTTCTATTGATGTGGCTTATTTTTTACGTGCTTTTATTAGAATGTAATGTTTATAATTAAGTTATACCGTGATGTCTGGTAGTCATAATAGATGTTAATTAGATAAGAATATTTTTCTTAATTATAGTGAAACTAGCATAGATATTTACTTACCTACAGAAAATCTAATTGAATCTCAATAATCAATATCACCTATAGACACTGGTAGCAACAGAAGTGTCCGTCAGTGCTTTCATAGGTTTTTAAGGAAGATAGTAGAATCCTTTGAAAATTGAGAAATGACTGTTAGAATTAACACATCTAAGTTGAGCTTTGAATTGTCCTATATCTTCAGACAGCTGACAAGGAGATATACAAGACATAGGGCACATATGTTCTCCATATGTGACTAATTTTAAATCTCATGCCAATTTAAGCTCCTATATTATAAGAAGAAGTAGGTACAAGTCACCATTGATTGACCATTGACCATGAATGACATTATTAATAATTTTACTTAGTATTTTCACAACAACCTGTAATTTTGTCACCACTCCTTCTATTTCACTATAGCCAGTAATGAAATAACGAACAAGACAATAAACATTTTCGAGAGAGCACGCGCGAACGGCGATACTACCGTCAAAGACCAGATTTCAATCTTGATGACATTGCTTCGCTGGTTTCCTAACAATTATGATACTCCACTCGTGCCCACTTACATCACAGTTTAGGACATCACACAAATTGGACAGGAAGTAATTCACTGCTCTAGATCCCAACGTTGATAAGAGTTTCTTTATCGAGCGTGTTTTAAAAACGTATGTTATGTTTTTCTATTAATATTTCCGAATGAACACATGTTTGTTTATTTGTGGCTATATGTTAGACTTTAATTGAAATAACACACCTATTAGATGCTTCACAAAATGAACGCGGCGTGATTTATTCTGAGTATCGCGGCAAAGTAACGAGTGTAGGTAGGTACCTGATTGGTGTTTTTTGGTCCTCTTTGCAATGTGTACGTATGTCAGTGGTGCTTAATATCAGGTTTGCTATATCTTTGGCAAGTTTACAGTGACCTGCTAAAGCCGATGTCATCATATAGGTCTTTTTTCTACAGAAATTTAGAGGTTCGTTAGGAAATTTCCGGTCGTATCACTGGCGTAGGGCTTTGGAGGGACAGTTTTTAAACGGAGCTGCGCATGATTCCCGGACTTCTTTCAAGTACTGAAGGTAGAGTTTGTTTTAAATAGTGCTTGTTGATACTTCGCAGAATTATTCTGGACGTATTTACTTAAATAAATACATGAATACACATGTACCTACCTGTCTTATTTATAGGTACTTTATTGGAATCATCCAAATCGATTTTGGTTAACGAATTTTAAAAATATTACATATTTGACCCATTGCAAAAGCCAACAAAGTATAAAAAAATAGTTTTTTATAATGTTAAACAACAGTATTTCAAAGCGTGGACACAACGAGTTATGTAGGTACGCAAATTAAGATTTTATCGTGTCATGACTCTTGAAGCATATACAACGCCGGCTTACGCTATAAACGTATGGAGTTTATTATAAAACTTGCTACACCTTAAATATACAGGTATCATATTTTATTAATATTATATTGTAGATCAATACTAACAAAACTATGGAATTATAAAAAAGGACTAAAGTAATTATATAAGTTGTGCCATTTCTATATCTTTTTACCAATTAGTATATCTAAACCAATAATTGGAGCTATACATTATGTAAAAGTGTGTTGTATAATAAATTTGATGAAACTGTTATATCAAATCACGTACCTACTCTACGAATAAGACTAAATTAAGTTTAAAAATAACGATTAGCGAAACAAGAAATTACTCTCATAGCTTACGTCGTGATAGTTTACAACTTGGCCGAATAAATCGCACACGACAAACAATAAAACTGTTTTTGTACGAAGCGAGATCTGAATCTCGGTTAACTCTATAATTTGAACAGCAAAATATGTGTGTATCGTTCCATCAAGTTCACCTTCATAATTTGTCGTTTTCCCAGAAATGTTTTTTTCATAATGAGCTTATATACATTTTACTTAATATAAACCGTACAAGTTGTCTTGTTGCAACTATAGTTTTAGAGTCAAATGTTAATTGGCATGGGAGTTTCGTTCATTTGTATGATTTGTATTTGTCTGATTGTTATAATCTTATAGAACAATCAGTCGTCGACTCACATTAGACAATAAACATTAGAATCGTGATTTTTACATATTTCATTGAATACATGTATATTATTGACAGATAAAATATTAATATATATGTACATATATACCTACATATCTATAAACCAATAAAAGCAAGTCAGGAAAAATATTTAATTTCGCATTAAATAAAAAATAAAACTACTAGTATCAACATTTGTTAGTTGCACTAGCTTTAAATTTCCAATATTAATCATTTTTAATTCAACAACAAACAATAATCAATGATCCCTCTGTTTTATTAATGTAGTTGGAGAAACTAAACTTACATTATTTTCACAATAAGATTTTTGTTCGTAACTCAGTCTCGATATAATGAAATAAAACATGGCACGAAATTAAACATTTCAATGTTACTAGGTTTTTTTTGAACACAACATCTTAATAGTACCAGTAAGTAGTTTCATGCACATCCAAGTAAATATACGTTACATTTACAAGATAAAAAAGAAAGATTTCAATGCATCGTATCGCGTTCAACTTAAAAACGAATAGCAATTAATGAGGTTCGATAAAAGGTTCCTACTGCTTATTTTATTTCCTCGCTTATCGCGGGCGTGAACTTATTTGGAATTCTCTCAAGCATTTTATTTCATTCATTGAACGATTACTAATAATTTTTCAGGATAGATACTCATTTAAAATTTTTGTTAAACTTAATATTTTAAAATTAAAAGTTTAATTGGTTTATTACTGTTTTGATCTGTGTTAAATGAATGTACAAACATTGTAAATAATTATTACAATATTTGTATATTTTACAGTTGAATTGATTGGAAGGTTACACCGGCAACGTTGACATTTAATTGGTAAAAGTTTTAATCTTTCATTCCTAGGGTGTGCGGCGATTCGAATCGAAAGTTTTCAATAATGTTGTCTCTCCTTCAACCCGCAATAGACCAACACTGTGAACTATGTTAAGTAACAAAAGTTAAATAATAAAGCAGTTAATAATAAATTTAAATCACTCCATCTCCTCTTGCAACGTCATTCCAATTGAAGTTTCTAAATTCAATATCAAATGTACTTATTATTCTTATTATAAATATTATCATTACGCCATTTCCCTCACCGGGTTCGTATTACTACATCGCGGAATTTAGTGTTATTTTAATAACTAAAAACGTACTAACGTTTCTATTTAGTATGATGTCAAATTACATTTTAAACGACGGCAGCCCAAGGAGGTTGACTCGCTTGCTGCGAACCAAATAAACAAAATGTTAAGGATGTAAGACTCTCAAAAGGGTTTTTTGTCGTTACCGAAAACAAAACACAGGCCCTTTGACTCTATCAAAAGCTACACAAGAATCCTTTCACACTTAATCAAAATTTCCATAGCGAGAGCTCGGAGGAATTCCAAAAAAGTAACCCATATCCGTGGTCTGAAATATTTTGATTGAAAAATAAAAGCCGTATCTAAACGGAAGACACATGTTCCCTTGTACGAGCTACAACGGGCGGAAGTTAAATTAGATTCGAAATTTAAATTTAAGAAGACGGATTATAAACATAGGAATCAAAATATAACCATAACTACCTACCTATGTAACGTAATTAATTTCAATATGTTCTCTAAAGGCGATCGAAGTCCATCGCGCACTTGGCCAGCGTGGCAGACTATGGCCTTAACTCTTACATTCATAGAGGAGACCTTATTCGGACAGTGGAACGATAAAAAAGTCCAAATATAAATCTCAGTATTAAATATGACTAACGCTTACAATACGGACAAGAATGTGCGTATATTTACTTAAATATTATTAATATTATTACTAAAGTGCGTATATTTAATCAATGTGTGTTGTATATGTACTTATAAGATGTGAACACTTTGCATAAAACTTCAACCAACATACTACATCGGCGATCACATTTTCACAAAGGATTACACCCTTTAACAAGGAGCAGAGTTATGTTTGAGACTATAAGACCACGAACTTCCTATTGGAAGCGTAACATAATGTTTGAAACAGCGTAATTGTATAATACTTTGTTGGATTAAATTAAAGAGCCGTCGACAAGATACTTACAGACCTTACGCGCTCCCTCCAGTTCACACTATATTTAGTGTGATTCCTCCTCTATAGTTCACACTACATGAGAATGAATGAATGAATGAAAACTTTGTTCCTGTCAATTTCCATTCGTCATTTAAGCGATTCTTGACTCCCATTCAGTTATGTCGCTCCCAGCTGATCCGATTTATATTTCGACGCGGCATAGGTTCGGATACTCGTATAAAATGGCGCGATAAAAACGATGTCAGCAAAAACTAAGTTACTCAGATAGGTCATTAAACTCGTTCCATCACTATGTAGGTATACGGCGTGGTCTGGATAAATGTTCCTGCAATGTATTGAAGAACATTTGAAGCTACTTTAGTACAAAAAACACACCCGTACCTAATGTAACGTATTAAGTTTTGTTCATGAGAAAGATTTCATAGTTTTTTTCTATAGATATTCTAAAAATTATAATCTCTAACAAGCTAGTACGAAGGTCGTATTTATGGCATCCTATGTCCTATCCTATCCTAATCCTATTTCTATTCAAAGGGCTATTGCCATTGATTGGTATTGATATTCAATAAAATGAATGTTATTGAATATCAATAGCAGAATGGTTATTAAATGAAATACCGTAAATCTAATTCTACACAAATTAAACCGCTGTTTAATAACAGAAGTACGTGCAGTAGTGGCACTTAATGAATAAAACTCTCGATACGGTAATCTATAACATGTTCAAAATTATTAAAATCAAAGGAGAGGTAGGTGACATTAATGTGAAATGGGAAAAGAGGAATTTTTTTCATAATAATATTTGAATCGTAACAAAATAAACAGATACGTACACATGACAATAGAACAATGACAATATTTTATCAAAATATTTCCGTATATAAAACTAAAAATCAATCGTAGCACCAGAACGAACAAAAAACGCTCTCTGACCACAATGAAGCAGCAGATGTAAAAAACGACATGGATTCCGGCAGCGGCTTTGTGTGATACGACCGCAATTAGAGGTTTTATAAAGAATAACATGTTATTTGACATTGTGCGCGGTAAGAGATGTCTGGACACGCCGGCTCCTTGTTTTAGGAAGTCCTCAAATACATCCTTAACCAAGCTGCTGGTGTCCTATTATAAAAAGACCCAAAATTCCAGATAAATATAAGTACTTAGACGCGCTTTTAATCGGACATCGGAAATAATAATACGAAACGAATAAAAGAAAATAACTATCAAGACTTAAAAGCACTAAGAATTATTATCTTATTTTGAATTTCGAATTTGACGCTTTTCTTCGAATTTCGAACATGACAAATAAGAAAATATTGTGAACTATACGTTTTAAGTGAATAGTTCAGCAAACGATAAGCAGCAATTACGAGTGGCTCTACTGCCTATACGAGTAGGTACACGTCTCCAGCCGAACCCGAAAAGGACTGTAGAAATAGGATTGGTAACGCCATAGCAGACACATAGTACCTACTTATAATAGGATTATTCATTCGTATTAAATTGGGGGCAACATGTCAAGAATAGGAACTACTAGTTAAATTTTGCCGGTTAGTATAATGTAGCAATGGCATGTTATAGAAATGTTCCATAAATTTAAAAACCAAATAAACAATATAACAAAAGTAAAATTCCATAGCTATCAGTAAGAATTTATTAATGCGTTTTGAAATTCGAATTTGACTATAGATTTAGAATTTCGAATTTGACAGTATAAGGTTAACTAAAGTGTCTATAATCCATTGTTTGTAAAATATTTTATAAGTAACAGTAATATTATGTATTTCGCAAGTAATCTATTCATTTACTTTTCATTAAATCGTCAGTATCAAATCAAATATCTTTCAGTAAATCGTAGATAAGTAGGTACCTATATCCAAACTATTTCAATCGCGAGATTGTTCTATAATTTCTTTCCTACATATGCATTGGGTTGCTTTTATCTCAGGATCCATTTTCATTATTTCAATCAATAAAATTATCATTTTTTATGATTTAAACAATAATAACAATGTATCTACGAAGTATATTTATATCACAAAATAATATAATTTAAGCAATCCAGTAGCGTTAATCGAAACTCAGTATAAATAAATATTTTCGTAGATGCAGCATAACAACAAACATCTTGTAATCACGAGATAAAGATTAACCGTTCGACTGGTGATGAAGGGTTAAACAAAAATTTCATGCAAATTTCAACTTTACTGCCTGGACATAAAACAATTTTGAAGTTATCAATCCGCATCAACAGGTACCAGTTTGAAAAGAGAGCGGCCCTTTCTGAATATATGGATCTATTACGTTTTGTCTTGTGTTATTTTTTAAGTGTGGTATATACAGGTTGATCTATAGAAAATACAAGTAATCAACAATTGAACTGTTGAGGTATCTAATAATTGCGATTATTTATTACCCAGCCATAGACTAAAAACACCAATAAGAAGTGTAAATATAGAAATCTTTTACAACACTAATCACAACGCACAAAAAAATCCATGATTGCTATATTGCGAAATTTCTAGCAAAATGAACGCATAAAGAAGTGGCAATCGATTTTTTAATAAATGTTTTTGTTGAAAAGTGTGTGCCGTTTTTCGTAAATTTCGAACGATTGGAACACCCTGTTGCGCACAGTAGTCAGCTTCAATCAGCGGGCACACGCTGAGTCACGTCAATTCGTCGCGCCCTGTATCCATTCCAGTTTTTACTACCGGCGAGGCTTACTAACTCCTATGTTACGTTGGTATATTATAACTAGAAGTTAGGAAATCGGCTTGGACAATACACGACTTAACCCGGATTCATATGCATTTACATATATCGTGTACTTATTCTTTAAATTCTTGTTTCAATTGCCTATAAAAGTATGCATGTTACGAAGGTTGGCCTAAGCACTCGAGAAAGTCATGTAAATATTTTAAAAATGTTCTTTATTCTAATGACAGTAACTTTTTTAATTGGCTTAAACACATTAATTTCTTGCATAGAAAAAATATATTTATTAGTACACGGTTTTATTTAGATCCTTTTGTACTAAAAGATTTATCCCACGTTGGACGTGAAGGGTTGAAACGTGATACAAGGAACCGAAAATCGAACCGAATTATACAATCATTATTCGTGATTACCGAAACCGAAAGGTTAAAGTCGTTACGTAATCATTGATGGTTTTGTGTCTGCGGTTTGTGGGTCCGTTGCAGGTGTTTTCATCTTAATTTCATTGAATTTAGTGAGGTTTTTTTATTGATATTCTAAAACGATATTACTGAATGACCCGTTGGTATAGTGGTTATGGGGCCTGACTATATAGCATAATATGAATAGCATAGTATATAGTATATGCCATTGTCTCTGCCTAGTCAATACCTACCTGATTAGTACCTACCGAATGAACCTTTTTCAGAATGTAATAGAAGTCTTCAAATGGGAAACAATTAACGTTTCACGAACACTTAAGATGAATGTTGCAGTGATAGCAGTGGTTTAAAATTCCCCTCTCACTCCAGCAGTTGTAGGTTCAAATCTTGGCGCACATCTCTTCACAAAAATTTGCTTTTTAAGATTAAATACCGCTTGTCATAATAGTGAAGCAAAATATCGTGAGGGAACCTGAACGAAAATGTTTTTCTCTGAGTCCTGAGAAGTCTGCTAACACACACTCGGTCAGCGTGGCAGACTGTGGGCTTAACCGTCTCATTCTCTGAGGAGTTCTATGTCCTACAGTGGAAAGATAAAAGGCTAGGAAAAAAATGATAACAGAATCCACAGTAGGAGTACTATAATAAAGAAACGTCAAAAGTCTAAACTTTATTTTAGACACATCTGGCTCGTGTCTAAGTAGTCATTTAAAATTTTAAACTCTACAATTGTGGTTAAAGTGTGAATCGTGGAATGCAGTCGTTATCGAGTTTAGACATCGGAGGTCGCAAACACAAAGCCCCTGCGTCGCAATCTTTAAAAAAATCCTCAGCTATAATAGTTCCATAATTATAATAAAACATACATCTTGTGGTTCTTTAATGTTTTATGCCTCGGTCCTTGATATACGACTGGTGTATGCAAAATTATATTCTGATAAAAATGCGTCATACTCAACATACCTACTGACTTAACATTTTACATTACATATCGTCACGCCCGGTCCCTCGCGGGGTAGGCAGAGAGCACCGAGTGCCAAACAGCCCTATCCTTACAGTCCTGCCGCGCTTCGTCCACATTATTCTCTTCATACATACACACCGGTTTCGGAAACTTCTGACTCGCCCATCAACCAGCACAGATGCTAGGCCAGAGCCTATAAATAAATAAATATCACATTATAAGGTTATTAACATTTTCTTCTTAAAATATATTTATGTTCCGTCCAAGTGTAATTTAAGTTGTTCTGAAAGATTCAAAGTTGAAAATTAATCAACAAATAAAAGTTTATTTGAAAGAATAGTATTCATTATTAACTTTTTTATTATTCTTCTGTCGGACACGGATTATTTAATAATTTATTAAATTTACTCACAATAGAGTTGAGGCCATAATCTACAATACCGACCTAGTGTAAGTGCAGTGCTCATATGCATTATTGAACAGTCAATGTAACTCACCAATTTATTTTTAGTAATATTTTGAATACTCCAGTCCAAATACATAGGAACTAAACATGAAACATACTAAGATATACTTAACTAACAATTTTCTATCAAATCTACAATACACTCGATTTAACACCAAACAAACAAATAATCAAACTTAATTAACATACATATTAAATTATGTACTTTTTATTTGCAGTACTGTATTTACGGTTTTAATGCATAGACAAATTAATCACCCAAGAAACATTTATTACATATTTGTAGGTATTGTCCTTGTTAATGTAAATACCTAAGTAGTTTCGTGATTGCGACTCGGACCTGCACAGACACATTAAACGGTCGATTTATATCCCGATTTTTAATATACATTCCGATACACCGACTGGCATGTAGGGTGACAATAATCGATCACGAGCCCGGTCAGTCCGGATTAAAAGCGGAACAAGTGGTCCGAAAATGACGCATTATTTCCCCCTTTACCTCATCAACGGACTTTTGTGTTGACCCCTGTTGTTTTAATACATTCTTTTAGGGTTGAATCGGCACGATTGACTAGAGGGCTGCGGGATCGATCAAGAATTAAGATGCGGTGTATTTACGTATGTATATATATGATAATGCGTGGCGTGATAAATTTAAAAAAAGAGTTAGTTTAATTAATAATAAGTTACTATTAACATTCAGTACACATCGAAATAAGTATTAAATTTGGTGTGAAATATAAATTATGAACGACCTATTACTTTACAAAGTGTTATTAGTTTTTCTGTGCAAAAGTTTTTATGTGCAACTTTATTTACTGAAAGTTACAATTCAATCAGAATTTACACAAAGACGCCAGTATTGCCGAAAGCAAATAGTTTTAAAGCTCAATGAAATCGCACCGGAGAGCGAACATTGGGAACGAGACTAGGTTGCCAGAGAAAAATAAGGGAAAAATTTGCCCGCCCCGGGCGCAATCAGCCATCCCTTCAGCCGATTATTGCAAATAACTATTATTTCCTTCTCCATTCAATTGGCAGCGAATACGGCCCCGACTTTTCTCTTTGTATTGCTAATTCCATCGACGCTAGTTTTATATGTTTAGAGACGTATTCCGATGTAATACAATTTGCCTTTTTCTTTCTCTACTAATCATCTTAAGATTAAACTTAAAAAAGAAAGTTAAAGCTTTAAAAAAGTTTGATGTTGGAAGGTGAATAAGAAATAAATGATGATTTTGGTATTGCTTATAATCAAATTTTGTAAAATTGATTTTAAAAATTGCTTTCAGAGTCATGAAACAATAATGCAAAAAAAAATGAAAACTAAATTACCTGAATTTTAATGTATTCCAAGCGATACGATCGAGTGAGGGCTAGCTTACTGTTAAACCTGTAATATATGATTTTCATTGCGTATATATTTATTATAACCAAATATGTAATATGAAGGGTAAAAAGGTTCAGAGGAAAAACAAAAAAATCCAAACAAATCCAAACATAAAGCATCATAATACAAGCGTTCGTCCTTCCGACACCGCGATCACATGGGACCATGTTCGCTTCGGCCCTCAATTTTATTCATTAGAAAGCCATCCAGACTAAATCCCGGCTGTTGCATTTATGAATGAAACAATTTTCCAGTTTCGCTACGATTCTGGCAGGCAATTTGCTAAGCGGCCGAAGACCATTAGTCATACCCGTATCGACGCTTCGAGTAGATTGGTCATTTTTTGTCCCCGGCCGGGATCACTGCCCACCGGGGTGTAAGTCTGCCATATCATCTGGTTTGAATAACTATACAATATCTAATTTTTTGCATCAGCGACACCGTCTATTGAAATTAAATGCGCTGCCAACAAAACACCTTATTAGATCTTGATAATTTAGTCATTATTTCGTAAGATGATCATAAAAGCGTCGGACACATACTGCAAAAACTTTATTCTATTTTCCAATACAGTGTTCTATTAAAATTGGTGTTGATTTTTAATATATTGTTTTTTTTCCTAACGTTATTTTTTTGGGATCAACTGGTTTCATCAGTGCAATGAAAACATCTTACAGATGTTTTAAGAAGAAAAAAAAGACCTCGTAGTGACTGATAATAATATGTCGGCATCATTATTATCACAAGAGTACTTTTAGGAACGCATTCCTTATTAGAGTCATAAGCGTTAAGCCAATACACACCAATATTGATCGTGTGTGAGTTGACAGACTCAATAAACATTAATCACTTAATCAGCAGTAATTAGTAAATTTACCGGCGATAACGTGTTTTAGTAAGTGTTGCATGTGCGCTACAATTGCATTCAATAACATCTTCACGCCCCATTTGTATTCCGGGTGCGTTCAAAGGAAAATTGGATATGACGTGATTATTAAAGTCCGTCTGAGGAGCGGCAATTTGGCGAGCGCGCAAATCGCCATTCCCCGAGGACCCGGACGGGACAGTCTGCTTTATTTATTACAGGTTGTGCTAAACGGGACACTCGATGAATGGTCACAACAGGATATAGGTATTTAAACATAACATCATCAAGTCGTTTACCGTTCAACTGTTAGAATTGGTTTTCTGTCAGCTCATGAAAGCCTGAGATCTTAAGAATAATTCGTTTAATAATTGAACAATAAAATTTGGCGAGTAATCGACATATTGCGCTATCAAGATATAGAGCAATACATCCTACTGATATGGCACACATAAATACCTAAGTGGTTCCTATGCAACAAATTTAATTGACCATTTTGTATAGAAATTAGAAACTGCTATTTCGACTTAAATAGCTTCAGTTAACTTGACATACCTACCCAGCTATAACGACTTGCGTCTGCGCCCAGGTGATGTAAGATCCCTCGTTCCACAGATAATGTTCGCGTATCACAAGCATCTAAATATTTACGTCACCTAGACGCCGTAACTGTACTCGTTGGCGGTTTACTGCCGTAGACAAGTTTATTCATAAAAACTACTTGTCGAAGTTTTTATGTCACTTGAATTACTGTGCACACGAAGAAGTAATGTTGGGATTTCTTTTTTAAATTGTTTTAGGTTTTTCGCCTGGTGGGATGGGCGTGGATTAGTGGAGATCTATGTCCAGCAGTGAATTTATAAAGGCAGAGCTATGAATGCTTCGTCGATAAATTTTAACGTCTTGAGGAATCTAATATGGTTTAAAGTGTTAATATTTTCTAATGTGTGATGTTGGTTAACCCACTTTCGCTCAGTAGATTTAACCCAAATTTGAACAGTTAACGTTAAATATTTCGAAGAGAAGATAACTATAAATACAAACAAATTAAAACATTTCCTCATATAAGCTACAAATATGAACTGCAAAATGTTGCTCAAGAAAAATGAAAAAACGAGTAGAAACAAATGCATCGAACATGTTCATCGAACATTTGAAATTTTGAATTGTTTGAAAATTTTATATCTGTCAATTAAATTTTAGTGTGTCCTCTTCCAACCCCGTAAGAGACTTAGGCGTTATGATCTAATAGTATTAATAGTAATAGTAATTAATAGTATAGTATTAATAGTAATAGTAGTAATAAATAGTAATCCAAGTTCAACACTGGTTTTCTGTTAAAAATCTTACAATTCCACCTTGATAACGACACTTATCAACGTAACGCCTATAACTGAATCGTGAATTAGCGCGTACGGTCGAGTGACCGTGCCCTTTCTCGGGCGACCGTTCGGTTCGGAAACGCCGAGTCATATTAGACTCATCTCGGGGGTGTAGTGATGTCCGTCCCGGGAGACGAAGCCCTTCTGATTATTTCTGAACAAGTCCGCGATTCAATAGTCTTGATAATAAATCGAAAAAATTGAATATAAAAAAAACAGGTAAAATAAAAACATTTAATTAATAATGGGCAATAATCGGCTCTTCTAGGGCCAAAAAATACTAATTTTCATGCTAATTTATTATTTGTAAATATTCATCATGTAATAATTTGTAAATGTTTCTTATAACTTTACATAGTTTTGAGCCGAATAACTTTCTTTAAAATCATGTCAATATATTTATTGAAGCATGGCGCGTTTAACACAAAGTATCTAGGATCAAGATCTCGCAATCCGGCTGCCTTCTACACCTTTTCTTAACACCCGATCGTGAAATGTACCTCATTTGACATTTGAAGTGTCCAACGTGACCTTTGCTTTGACACGCATACATTTAATTCGAATTTCGTGCTGAACAGTTTTTTATTTACATTCTGTCAAAAAAAAATCTTTGACCTTTTGGTCTTTGGCGAAATGTAGAGCAGATGAAATGCGGATAGAAAGTAATTTTGTTGAAAATTATACTAGAGAGAGATCGATTTTAGTTTAAGCAAAAAACGGATAATAGTTTAAAATAGGAAATTTTCTCAATAAAAATGTATAACTCTTTTAATACTCGTGAACATTTACCTTTTGTAGAATAATTATGACATCAAAAACAATTTCATACAGTACTCCACTAGATACGTATAATATTGTTCAATAACTCGAGGCTTCAGAGTTTATTCCATACACCCAAACGGTCATTAGAATGTCTATATTGCCTTAAGAATACGTAATCACGCGCCGTGTTACCAATCAAAGATGGCGTCGGCGAAGCTTCATTATGACATTACTGTCGTAGATAATATCTGTGAAAATAATCGTCGGTTATACCAATAATCCTAAGGCGTAATAATCTTGTGACATTTTCATTTCCGACGTCTGATAGCAGCACCCCTCAATGTCTATTTATTTTATATCCCCACGAATAAATATGGACGTAAGATCGCTTAGCTAATACGTTAGTCAATTGTGTAGAATATTGGGCGTCTGGCGTGTTACCACTGCCAATTAATAAATGCTTTAGTTTCTTAATTAGAATCGGTGATATTTAGTTTGTTTAAACCATCAATGATGATAATTATGATATAATTGCGAGTAATCTTCAATCAATTTGAATTTATTCTATTATAATATAGTTTCGTAAAATTACTTCTAATGTCGTTAACTAATTACAAAAGTTCTATTTTCACGGGGCATTTAAATGTACAGTACTTTATACAGTATAGATTAAGACATTTTTAAGATCTACAGGTGTGAATAGACAGGAAATTTGAAAGTGAGGGAAATGTGCAAATGTAGTAGGTTTATCCGGCTCCAAGTGACCGTGGGGTCTGAAAGGCCCGAGGGAGTAGACGGTTGACTAAATTCCAAGGGTTCAAATGTCCACGCTTTTAAAGAAAACTAGCCGACCCTTAAGGGTGTGAATTTCTCTTTGAAAAGTTTATTTCGCTTCGATAAAGTTTACTGCATATATCAAAAAGGCAGTTACTTGGAACTTTGTGAGGAGAAAATTTTATGTGCGTATTTCCAACCGAGTTTTTGCAACAGATGCACGCTGTTACGACAATTAGATATTTCTATGCAATTGTAGGTAATGTATTTGTACATTTTAAGCTTATGCATTTTTCCGTTTCACAATGACGTTTTTATCAAACGGAATATCATCAAGCTGTCAATATTGAACATATTATTATTATTTATGTAATGTATGGAGTTATTTAATATTTTAAACCAGTTTTAAATTATTCAAGAATTTCCAAACCGTGTCATGACTGAATGAATCCCATATTAATAATATGACGAAAAGTAGGTACCCAAACATCGTAAATGTATGATTGTATTTCTCAAGAACGATTTCTTTAATTTCAAATTTCATACAATCAGTAAGAAGGAACAGCCTTTTGCCTTTTAAACCTTTTTGCCCTTTTTGCCCTTAACCAGACAAACCCTTCATTTAGTTGGACGTAAGAAAAAATTATAATATAACGGCTTAGTTTGCGGGTTTGTGTGTTAGAAGTTCCAATATCTATTGTATAGCAATGTAACTTTTGTTTTTGTCACTTTGTAAATATATTTTCCAGCGACAACTTTTGCGTTAAAACAGTTTTAACAGAAAGTAAAAAGGATTTCAGTTTTAAATAATAGTTTCCTCTAGTAGGTATGTATATCATTCCTCAGACTTCAAACTGTCTGCATTAGAGATGTCAACATAAAGTCCTTAGCAACATCAATGGTTAAAGTGCACTTAACAAATGGGCGCATATAAGTACCTACTTGCGAATTTATAATATTAGTGTTACGATAATTTTAAGTAAAATAATTTTGGACACATTTCCCTGAAATTTGTGTTAGTACATAACTATCTATGCTTCACTCACAGTTTCTACTAAAACTTAACGGAAAAACTGTATATTGAATAATTGGTGATCTATTTTGAAATCTAGTCTTAAAACTTGTATAAGGCAGGTATTTACAGTTCTATAAATGTAGTAACAAAATTAGGCAATATTGTATAAAGTAATCTTAGCTATTATTTTATTGCCTGCATAAATGCATATGCATAAATGATAATGCATTTATCTATTTTAGCTACAAAATATTAGTAAACTGATGTAATATAAAAATAGATTCAAAGACCGAAATGTTTTGATCAAGAGAAAAATAATAAAAATTCGGAAATAACCAAAGCCTTCTCAAATAACATTACTTATCTTTGCGCAATGCGTCTCAAGTATACATTAATTCTACTTATTCGGAAGCCAACACCCGAATGCTTTAGTCCTGTCCAATTTTTATGACGGACCTCCCTTCATCTGGGAAGTGGCTCTAAGTGTGCACGTACGTTGTACACACCTGGGAATCGAACCCGCAACTAACGCCTTGACCCTCATACGCAATACGTGAACAAAACTCAATCCAATACTAAAAGAATAAAGTTGAAAATAGAACAACAGCTGAACCAAACTTTGTATCGGTCAGCGATGATTGGTAGCTGTTAAATTAAGAAGGACGTAACTCGTCGTTTATTTTGGACGAAAATAGCCCGTATTACGAAGCGAAGTTGGCGTATCGGAGAGAAGAGAATTCCTTGCAAATTGAAATAGTAGAATTTTCGTAGAAACGAATCGAAGTCGTAAAGCGTAGTGCGCAACCGTGTTCGGTTGTTACGGTTAATGCGTGCGGGACAAATTGAGTTGCCCGCCCGAAAATTAGTTGTCCCTAGGGTCTCGGCGTGTACTGACAGCGGCAGACAGTTCTTGTACCGATGTACTTGTATCTAATTACACGTAATGTTGTCTGGGGAACGGTATGTACTGTTGTGTGAATTCATAATTATTATCAGTGCTCTGAAATATCGCTAGAGTAGATAAGCATGCACAGATTTAAATATCTATTCAGTAGAAATCGTTACGTTTTGGTTAAAGAGCAATACGATTTAGTCAAAAAAGTCTAGAGAAAATACATATTTAAACTGCATAAAATTGCTTGAAGTAAAATGTTAATGCTTTGATACAACGGAAATATTTAAACATGAGTCCAATCAATAATATCATAAAACGGAAATGTTTGCATTATTACCACCATTATTAGCCTTTAACTGTCGGAGACGGATTTAGTTCGTTTAAACGGCATTATCATTAGGCCTCTACCAGATGGAATGGTATACCGTTATCTATAAATTGGTACAGATATTGAAGGCATTACAAATACTTTTATTGGACACAATAATTTCATATAATCCCCATTTAACAAGCGAACTGTCAATACAATCGATTCCATTTCGAACCACAGATTATGTCATCAGGTAGCGACAGATTACGGAACACAATGGCCATTCGACCTCGTTGCCAAAATCGCTGTCACCTTTGTTGACACAAAAGGTCGACACCTCAAGAATTAACCCCTCAAATGACGGTGTATTAGCACGTCGCATTATTTAGGGCCTTTAAGACCCTATGGGAATTTTTGAGCATTTTATACCTCAACGATTTCGTGTCTAAACATTACAGCATTGTGGTATATCCATGTATGTATTGGTTTTTAGTGTGGTGAATAGTTAGGTAATGTATGGGAATAAAACTTTGAATAAGTTGTAGTCATTCTATAAAGGTACTCGCTAATTCTAAATAATAAATGCATTACGTACGACATAAAATAACGACTTTATAATGAAGTACAATGTTCTGACTAAAAATTTAATTGAGATGTTTACAGTTTTTGGTTTTTTTCATATTTTTCTCATTTAGCAATACAAGCGTTTGGAAATATATTATAGAACATACTATTATGCTCTGATAAATGTAAAAAATGACGTTTTGATGGAAGTGACTTTTGACACATTATAAATTGTCAACAACATTCCTTAAATCGTAGGTCTTTTCTAAGAAACTTAAACCGACTGAAAGCTTACTATGTAAAAAAAAATCAACTCAATTCTTACCTATATGAAGTTAGCTGTACATTTTTTCATACTTACAATGTATCCGAAATTTCTTTGTTCAGATACTTTAAAGTGACGAATTTGACAAGTAATATTGTCACTTTAAAGTGGTTCTCGGGGACCACTTCAGTGGGGTTTAATAGGCACAATATAATATTTAATAATTTCCAACATAATGTAGCATTAGTAGGGTTATAAGTACATATTGTGAGGCTCACAAAGATGTTTCGAGACAGGATTTAAGAAACTTTCTCAGATAGAGTAGATATATTTTGTTAATCGTTATATTGAGAAGGGACAGAAGTACATATGTATATTAGTAACCATCTGCTGATACGAAGTGTAGTTTTTATTTATTTTACACAGATAATTAATAGCGCTATTGTAAACTCGTTTACAGTCAGCCAGTTATCAAAACACTTCATTATATATTGTCTAAAACAGACCTGGTCTAATTACTGACAAATTAGGTAGGTACATCACAAAGTCTATTCAATAAAAAAAAGTACAAAATCTCTTTAATAAGATCTCCATAATTTAGTTGAATTTAAAAGTGGTCAAGCCGTAATAGCCAGGGGAGTTCAACCCTCGCACGAAATGTATTTTAAACAATTTAATACCGACCCAAACTGACCCTCGAGAAACATTAAATCAGGTCCAACTGTATCGTTGTTTTATACTTTAACCGTTCCGCTGCTTATCGGTCAATTTGATCTTGTATCAGTGCAGTACATTTTCTTTATTTTTAAGAGTTATTAGTCCCCATACAGCGCTTAGGTACTTTTTGATAAGATTTTAAGTATATACTATCGAATTGTACTATCGAATTCTGATTTAACTTAAATTGACTATAGATAATTTTATTTAACTGCAAAGGTCAATTCTTACTCGATATGTTTTTTGCAATCAATAGTAATATTTTTTTATTAACAATAAATATACATACATATCCTCACACCAGGTCCCTTGCGGGGTAGGCAGAGAGCACAGTGTGCCAAATATCTCTGTTCTTGCACACCTGTCGTG
>DWTO01000239.1:0-23985 GCA_018244755.1 Jemadia pseudognetus
ACCTATTCCAGGGTGGGATGTAAACGTAACTGGTGAAACGGAGCAGTGTATTACACTCGTCTGCCTACGTCTTAGGAGATTAAAGGCGTCATGTTACCATTTATTATAACGCGTGATACAACTACGCATGTAAAGTAATAATAAATGTATTACGAGTATAACAGAAAAAATGATAAGAATATTGTAAGAGGATTACAGATAGATACATATATGTACATATCTTATCTATAAGATATGTATATCTTATCTATAAGATAGAATAAATAATGTCACGGTGCAGAGCGGCAACGGGTACGCGAACCTACTGATCCCGATCCGCGTACCCGGAATCGGGCGACACATTCCTCACTTGTGAATCGCACCATCGCGTTCGCTCTAACTGAACAGTCATAGGCCCATAGAAATATCCACGAGCCGCTCGTTCGATACGAATAGATAAACATAGAATAAAGTACGATGTGGAAACCTCAGTACTAGCGCACATGCGAAGAATGAAAACAAATTATTGCTCTTAAATCAATGAATATATCTGATACCAAAGTAAGACCTCATTTCAAAAGACCTTATGTTATTATAACCAGACGGCTGATAAACTACATATGCATAAAGATTTTTTACACATACACAACAAACATTTTGCACATAAAAAAAATATTCATTTCGAGTGGGAATCGAACCACGGCACAACACAACTCAACCAACGGATTAGTGGGGTGAGTAGTTTATACGGCATGAACTTCAGCCAGTAAAAAAATTCTAAGTTGTAGTAGTTAAGTAATTGCTTATCATCGTATTAAAAGATACACACACAGATAATAACATAAATGCAAAAATAACATTGTCTAACGCAGATCGAAATTCTTAGCAATCGAAAATACTTACAAAATCGCTCATCATTTTTATCTTTCAACAGGTAATCCCCTCTCACTAATCACCGAATGTATTCGCTTACCTAGAACAAAACAAAAAAAATCTTTTATCTCGAAACAATACCACACAGATATATAAGATAAGGTTTGTCGTCTGCATGGATTGATAAAGATATGAGCAGCAGCCAATAAACAAAGCACTTCAACAAACAAAAGTCAAACTAATGTGATCGGCATATCCGTTAAGCCGAATGCATTTGCTGTTATGACATATTAAAAAGCGCAACCACGACGGAATTTAAAAATATCTACACATATCGAAGTCTATACATGTACAAAGTCTATGTACATATCTCTTATCGTACTTTTTATCTTGTCGAGCCAAGTTATAACAGCTGGCAGACTTCAAGTAATTTCGATACCCTTACGATGTTAAACTTAATCGTCATAGCGAGTATTTCAACATTAAAAACGCAGAGCATATCTTTGTACAATTGGTGGTGCAAGTCGAGGATTTCCGTCTAGGGCCACTACAATGGTAATCTTCACTAAATCCTCACTGGACAGATAAAATACAATACACATAATATATGTATAAACAACGTGATAATAATTGACGTCCATCTTAAACCATTTAATTGAAATAGTCTTAAAGATCGTTTACATTTAAATTGAATTACGTTTTTTAAGTGAAAAGATACTTGGTTAAGTATATACATACATGCATCGTATATTATTTCAATAATCCGTGGGAAAAATTGCACTATGTCTGAACTGGCCCTGATCTCGAAACACAATGAATTATTAGTTCAGGTGAGAGGCAATGAATTTCTCAATTATATATATTTATGTAAATATAAAAAAGTAACATCACGGGTATAATTCCGGGAGAGATAGACAGAGGAGCGCAGTACACTCTTACGCTTCATCAGTTACGTTTACGTTCCGCTATGGAATTAGGTGGTGAATACAACGAGCACATATTCAGACTATAAATATATAAAGTTATTGCACATAACTCAGCCACATGTTAAATTAATTAACAGCCGTACAGTCTAAGACTAATAATAGCAGCAAATTAATCAGTCAATCATAATATCAAGAAACTGAATATCACCAGCTAGCTCGCTTGAAACCGATTATTATTAACGAAAACAACAAGTCGCAGTTCAATCTTTAGTTAAATATAGTGAGGATGGTTCGTTAGCTATCCGAGCGTGCTTAGAGGTCGGATTACAAAAGGCTGCTTTGACTGACGGCTGAATTAACGAATATGCTTCTTCTGTTACAGTGCGCGATGATACATTATAAGTTACGAGCGCAAGCGGAGTAGCATACACGGATAAAAACGGAAGCGGATTTATATTTCTCGCCTGTTTTTTATTCGTTTTTATTCATTACTTTCATTAACCAAGGGTGGACTTAATGTCAACGGCATTTCCTGCCAGTGAACTGAAGTGATGATAGACATATATGGTAGACACCTAATCTCTCACTGTTCGAAATTTATGATAAAAATTTTGCATTCAATATAATAATTTACATTATAAATATTAACTAGACTGTGTACAACGAACAGATACACAGGCTTGTTCGATCTCCTCAACCACACATCATATCGTTTTGTACGTGTATAATATTTTTTACTAAATATTTTGATTAACATAACTCGTGAATCGTGGGAGTTTACTACACTCCTCTGCTTAACCTTTCGAGGAAAAACAGGCGTGATATTGGTTTTACTGCGAGCAAAGCTCATTCGCCAGTCGCCCATCCCTTCAAATTAAAACCCAATACGAGTATGTCACACTTGGATACGGCGACACTCGCGTCAGGGCAGTGACGCGTCGCAAATGTTCAGAACCATTTAGGCGCTCGACGAACTAATGACCATTTTATTACATTTCAAATCAATCGACGTTAACTTTAATTATGTGGATCCCTCCAAACATAAACAATACAGAATCTATTACATTTTTGCTAAATGTAATTAAAAAATATGGAATATAGTATAGTATTTATCGTATGTATATTGTTTTAATTTGATTCTTTCTTCTATTTTTCTGTAATCTATTTTAGATGTGAGGAACTATGAGAATATGATTATATCAGCTTAAACCACTTCTATTATCTAATAACCTCAATCAACATAAATCAAAAGAGTAGTGTTATATTAAAAAAAAGCAAATGACACAGAAACTTTACAATCTTTACACGAATATAACATATAATACAATGATTTCAATCAGCACAACAAAACGAGATACAAAACCCGATTGACACGAGAAACCTCGTGAGCGCGTCATCACCACGATGTCGCAACACCGCTTCGCGTCTACGGATTGTCGCACGCAACAATCGCACGGAGATAAATACTTCGCTTTACACAGTACGAAGCGCAACCCACGCGACCCGTACAACCTCACAATAACGATGCATTCAAACTTAAACAGAACCAACCTTCTAATTAGGTATTACATACAGGTTGAATGGATTGCAGTCTATGAGAGACTGCTCCATTCAAATGTTATCCGATAAGAGCTAATTACATTTCGCCGTCGAAATCACGATTAGAGCCTCGGAGACACAATCAAAAGATTAAGTGTAACATAGGAAGACATTCTAATAAAAGCAGGTTATGTACGACACATCAATCGATATTTTAACTTTGATATAGTTTTCTGGCAGATCAGTGAACGATAAGAGACGAAAAAAAATTCAACCTCAATTATATTCTATTTTCGTTTACATTTGATTTGATGTAAGGTCAGCAACGTTACAACATGTGACCTTCATAAATAATGTCTGTGAGAATTAAATTTATATTATTATGCTGTGTTTTCAATAATAATGTAACACTTGAGCATACAAGGTAAGCAGATATCGTGCAGGTAACATTACATTGTGTTAGTGTTTCCAAAAGAATTTGTGCTTTGAGTAAATTTTAGAGTAGCATTCAAGTGTATATTTCAATTTTCATTAAAAAATAAATAATTCAAATTTATCTGTAACTCGGCATTTATTTCCAAGTTGAAAATAATTAGAACGTAAAAGAATTGCTAAAAAATTTAACTGATTACAAACGTATCATAAAGAAGGAAGTCTTCAAAATCGAACATTCGAGAATTATTCGAAAATAGCGATGATGCATTTCTATCTAGTTTCGGTCGCGTCGAAAATGAATCTAGTTAAGTCATGATTTATTTATCGCTGAAAATAAATCTAATTAAGTTAATCGAGCCATGATTTATTCAAAGCCAAACATTTCTTATTCGATTCGAAACTGAGCCATAACTTACACAAGTTACCTTCACATAATTACCCCTCACTTACGGGTAACAATGATCGTCGGAGCCCACATCTCGCTTTCAAATCTTAACGGAACGTACGGCGCGCTTCAGTCGCACGACACTTGAATTTATTATATAGCCAATACATTTTACAATAATTAACGTAGGGGACTGCCACTCGCTTGGTATGTTTATTGAAACGGAAAATCACCTTAGACTTTCTTTCATTAGAATAATTCTGTTTGTGTTTTACTGCCTTCATTAGAATAATTCTATTTGTGTTTGTCTGCCTCGTTGGTCGTGTTTATTGCAAGCGCGACTGCCGATCGAGAGGTTTTGAGTTCTAATACCGGGTTGGGCACTGTAGGATTTTTCTAACTTAGATTTTCTAGTAGTAGCTTGTAGTCTGGATTTGTACAAGATGTATGGCAATAGACTCAGCACCTATTCCATAATGGGAAGTAAATATTACTAGTGAAACGTAGAAATGTATTATACTCCTCTGCCTACCTCTTTGGGGATTACATGCGTGATGTTACGTTCCGTTTGTATTTTTATCATTAAGTACTATTAACGCAAAATTATACATACGCCAAACTAGTAAATGTAAATTAGCTTAAATTTAAAATATTAATAAAATTATCCTATATTTATGAACTTATACTTATGAACTACTTATGAAATACTTATGAACATATGATGATGATGATAATGAAATATGTACATACTTTTCGAGAAGTTTGTACCTATACGAGGTTACTCTTTATGAGCTACCGACGATCGCAGCGAGGTTGCGACGGAGACCAGTACATATAGGTACCATGCGTATAAAAAATTACGAAACATTTCATAGTAAGATATGTACATTCCATTAAAGAACTCTGCAATAGTTTTCCCGACCGCCTGTACAAAACACTTCAACAACCAAAAGGGCGTAAGTAAGTACGTACGTACGATCACGCAACCTGAGCCGCGAGCGAGTCTACATCATGCTATTCCACAAGGGTCTATCTCCTGAAATGATCGAGAGAAATTGCGTGTTGTTGTGTCAGTGCAATGGGCTAAGCGATTTGTCTTAGCCGGCCATATTGTATACCGGGCGATGCCGATAACGCGCCGGAAGACTTTAATATCCAATGAAATAGTCTATAAAACACTTTGTTTCACAAGTGTTCGACGTACTGCCGCTAGGAAGCGTTGCGTTTTATTACTGCCTCTCAACAAATAATTCGTATTAACTGCTCTTTATATATATTCTACGGGTAATATATTATAGTTTTTCGTATGCCAATTTTCTCCACTAGCACTTGTGTCTTTCTTGCTTTTAGGTTGTTGTCGCGATACTACACTTTCTAGGCCGGGTTTAACATTAGCAGATTATGTCACTATACAACAAAAATGTTGTGGGTATAGTTAAGTTTTCAGGTCTTGATGTCGCTTGGTATACATTTTATTCAATATTAACAAATACCATACACGTTACAAATGAACATTGAATAACTGCTTTTCACGAAAGAGAAAATGCGCAATCTATGAACAATATGGAATCGTCTACCATATCAAAACACTTAATTTCTCAATTCATAAATATATACATGCGTCCAATACCGTTTAAGTTCGCGTGGCATAAATCCACAACTGGCAATTTGCTCGAGCGATTCCAAGTGTTTTCACTGAAACGCTAACAAAATAATGACTAAGCTTCTCAGGTACGGACACTTTAGCGTGACTCTCTCCCGAGCTGGATTTTATTAATACCGAACTTGTATTATTGTATTCGACTTGAGGCGACATGGAAATGACGTGTAATCGAAGGAGATAACCAGATAGACCGTTAGAAGATGCATGGTGACAGAGAACGATACCGGGCCCGCCTATTATCCAATTTGCATGGAAAATTATTCCTTGATAAATTGAGTACTGAAAGTGTAGATTTAATGTTGGTTTCAATGCATAAATTACATCGCTCCGAGTATTGTTTGTATACGCAATTGGAACTGTTCGAGAAAGCGACAAAACATTACAAACAAAAATTTACCAGTTAAATAATCACAACAATATTAATTAAAACAAGAGTATTTTATCAGTATCTCAATCCTTATTGGTGACAAAACACAAATGTATACCTACATACGTTTAGCGTAACCAAAAGTGGAGCGTACAAGGAGCCAAGTATATTTAATTCACAAAACATTCATAAATTATTACCAGTCTCACAGTTCAACTAATTCAGGATAACATCAATTTAAATAATCTCAACGACGCACGTAACAAGTATAAATGTACCACACAGTTCGATGTAGTCACCACCCGAGTATTAATAGAACCAGCAGTCGTGGCGCCACCCTATGACTGATGCAGACAAGTTTTTCCGGGTCCGTACATGGACGTGTAACCCTTACAGGACAAAATGACGGATAGAAAAAAGCGAGCGAACGTTGATTAATAATCATATAACTGATAAGACTCGATGCTTATGTTAATGTAACAACTATCTTGTTATTATTATGTTCCTGCGAAATACAAGAACAGGGAAAATTGTAACTTTTTAATATAATCACTTTATACCAGGGACTCTATATGCTATTAAAAATTATTTATCGCACATAGATTGATCGATAAATATGTGATATCTTCCAGACAATGTATTAATATATTTCTATATACATATACCTCTGTCCATATATCAGAAAAACATGAAATAAGAATGAGACCGTCAGATTAAATATTATCCACAACAATCGAAGTACTTGGCATGGATAATGGAAAACTGAACGTAAAAAGCTATACGAAGAAGGAAAAACATGAAGTACCTATCTCTATTAAAGAAGAAAGCTATTTTGTAGTTTTAATGGTGGTTGCACAATGCATAAGATCGACTAAGAAACCACAACAACCGACCATAACGTTGAAAATAGTTGCTTAAAGTAATTAAAATTAAAATCACACTATTCATAAATACACTAATTGTAAGATCCAAAGTCAAACAAGACACTGTACATACCATTATGGATATATACGAAAATGCTAATAATCAATAAGTCGGAACAGGAAACAGAAATGTAGTAGTTCGGTAAAAAGCGGAAACTATTAAGTTGTCGCAGCTGAACCTATTAGACGGAACATCGACAGGATAGATTTATATGAAATTATCCAAGGACCGACGGACGAAAATAGAGGAACGAGACATTGACATGTTATTTCGGTAGTGTCGAGTACTTTGTTCGGTGTAGGTTAGATAGGCATAAGTTTAAAAATCGTTCAGTAAGATTGCTTATACAAATTATAGATTATCATTGATCAGTATTAATTTTTACGTCTTAACGTTCAGTAATTAATTTTTCTGAACGGGCATATCATTAAATGCTTTTGGCATCTTTTGCATAAATAGGTACAGATTCTTGAACAAAATAAACGTATGCTGAGAAGAGGTCACATGTGATGTGAGAAAGAACATTTCTACGTTCACTGTCAACAACAACAAAGCCTAACGACACGACATGGATATACGACAGAACACCATTAACCTGCTTTTTTGTCAATTTAACCTTATTAGACGTTTTCATACGTGCATGTCGTGTACACATTACACATTAAAGCTTGACGATTAGTTAGCTTTGCGGGTTTTTACTAATGAGATCATATCGTGCGATGGCTTCGCTAGCGGTGAGCTCGTCTATTTAATTAATCAATAAACCCACTGACATTCATCTCTGCTTAAGACTTCTGACGATAGATAAGGCTATCGAATCAGTTATAATGACACTTATGCGGCTTTGTCAATGTCACAATTGGTCTAACGAGGTTCACGGATAGTGAAATTGCTCATTGTTATTTCGCGGGACCGACAAAAAGTTACGACGACGCATATAGTAATGATCTTCTTAAAACTTCATAAGCAACAGGCTTTTCAAATGAACTTTATGCCTGTTTATCATTATTTGACTTACTGCTTCTTGGGTTATTTTAGAACAAAATACGAGTATAACGGAATTACTTAACCGCCCTTAAGGAAATACATAATCCGATTTTCTTTTCAGAATACATTAGCATAACACTGTAAATGCCTACTTCTATCCTGTTAAAATCAGCATTCATTATATGATTGACGTCAGCAGTGACTGCCATGGTATTTTCGTAGCGCAAAGCAATAATAAGTTATAATGCAATATTATATTTATTACCACATCTTTCCTTCTTAAAACTGAACTGTACAAACAAAAGACATATTCCCAATACAAAATCCTAAGTTAGTAATACTATGTTAATAGTAGTTACATTGAGTCTGTACACGCGAGGACCTTTATAAGGCCAGTGACGAGGCTGTATCGTTAGCCTAGTTTTGGTCCTCAACAATATAATTGCCAGAGTCGACACGCAAAGAAGAAGATTTAATATTAAGGGAAACTATTAATAATGAAAAATTAAATAATACAGAAGCAGTAAACGATCAAGAAATGTACTCTTTCGTCTCAATTCTGAAACGTAATATGTAAGACTACTAAAGTAATAAACTGTGTCCTATTGTATTCCGAATGTTACCGCACAGCCGTACTGATGATGTTCGCAGCTTTTCAAATTCACTTTAACAATTGCCCAATAATGCATTAATGTGTTACGTGATCGACATCTTCGCGGACGTACGTAGGTAGAAAATTGAAGTCATTAAAACAAAACTTTATTGCCATGTAAAATTCATTACAATGGCGGAAGAAATCGGAGTAGATCGCCTCAGTACAGAGTTACCTAATGACGTTTTTCTTACGACTTTCACAACTGTAACATTTTCTGAAAGCGAGTCGATAGGTGTAAAAAAACTTGAAAAGAGAAAAAAAAAGAGAAACTTGTAAATTGTTATAGTATGAGTATCTAGGTCGTGTGCCATTTGAATTGAAATGAAAGATACATTTAATGCTTGTTATTACAATTATATTAGTGTTTGATCAACAAACAACAAGCCAAATAGTTTAACATAAAAAAAGTATAAATATGAAAAAAACTCACATTAAGATATACAACATTTAAATATACTGTACTTTCATAATATCGCGCAACTTTTTAACAAAATTGTTTTCTTTCGCGACCGTCCTAGTAGCTACCTACATACATTGTGTCAAATTGCAACCCATGAATGACCGTAGGCACTGATCTCTTCATGAAAACTTATAAAAACAACAATAAAGTATGAATAAAGGAAGATGATGAAAAGTGTGTTATAAATCACCTTCCAACCACGAGTCGATTTATCCTGTAGTCATTTATATGTACTACACAGATAGACGACTCCCTTGTTTATTGCAGAAAGTTCTTTTAGTTCAGTCGTAGTGACACGTCCGGTAATATGCAACGACACATATCAGTCCAGAAACATGTCGCCCTTCTAACAGCGGTCTTCCATCAAGAAGCGTGCGACCGAACCAATCATAATACAACTAATTCGGACAACTTTAGCCCCCGGCGTCCACACAAAAACTGACCTAGTCCGAATATCAGCCGACTGCAACGAGTAACTGTAATCTTAGATTACACTTCGTCCGATTCCACTTTCGGGGGCCATTGTGGTGTAAGAGTTACTCGGCGAACGAACGAAAATTTGCCAGGTCGATCAGTGTATCTTTAGACCGAAGATGATTCATTAAGCGTTATTACGTTCATTACGGATGAACGGCTAACGGTACTTATACCACCATTTAGATCGAAATGATGAAACTAGGGATCGCAATGAACAGAAAACAGAAATAGTTACTAGCTGAGACACGTCAAACTCTACTCAATGTAGTTTTCAATTGCGATGCGTTGTATCGCTACAAGAGTAAGTTCTTGAGAATGATGCGTGAGTCTTGATTCTACTAGATTTTCATTGTATAGGTAGTTGTTACTAAAAAATAATCCGATTCAAGTGCCATGAAATTTCTTACGTATAAAGACCTACAAAAATAGGAGGCTATTTCGGCATAAAGCAATTAATAGTTCATTCCCTTTTATTACGCGGCGTGCTAGAATTGATTCAGTTTGCAGTCAACTGAGTCAGTTTTATTTCACTTCAATGTTTAATGCGCTCGGTCGGAACACCAAGTGTATGCATCGGAGGGTTAGCGACCCTGAAACGGTATCGGCAAAGTTTCAACATACACTAAGGAACTTTTTGTTGTTTTATTTAAATATATATCTGGTAGCAGTAATCTAGGCGCAGTTACGAAACGCAATTAATAAAAGATGCGTGGAAGTATAGTGTCCCTTACTATTGGACCTTATCCCCAATGATCATAAAAAGACAAACCAAATGATTAATATATTTTTTAAAATAAATTAATTGTTTATTAATAACAACGGTTGCGGTAACATGCACCGTGATAAAATTGACTCAACACTATGATAAAAATATACCAACCGTCAGCATGTCGTGTTGCGGCGAATCATGCTTTTAAAATAGATGGAGTTACATAAGCTTTATTTTTGCGACACGCAGCAATCAATTCATGGATGAAACGCAAGTGAAAGACAATTTGCGAATACAGCTTTCTCTCAAGGTTTAATACAAAATCGACATATAGTTTATCTAAGAGTCGTGAACACCACGCCACAGGTGGCGGCTCATACATTCATAACGAAAAATAACCATGATATGTTACAACATAGGTATCTAGATGGAGAATGAACACACAAATACAAGACGTTACAGATATTGACTTATCATAAAACAAGACGTATATCCCGATAGGCGAGAACAATGCTTCATTGCAAGTAACGGATGATTCACGCTTATATGTATATGGGTCGACGATAGATAGTGTCTCAAACTAAGAGCGTTGAAAGAGCATGCACGGATCAAGAGCGGATTCTGTTACAATACTTGCCATGCCGTTGCCATTCAATACACGCGGATAGTAGGAACGATTACAGAAAATCAAAGAATGAAATATATAAATTGATGGCGACCGAGAAGGTGATGTAACAGTAGCACAATGACAACAATAAAATAAATAAATATATAAATAAATAGAATGGCCTCGGTGGTACAGTGAACCCTTGGTTGTGGGTTCGATTTCCACCCAAGACGCAGTACTTATTCTGTACCCGTATTCTGTATTCTGTTGAAAATTCAAAAATGCAGAACAGCTATGACAACATAGGCTCTGTTACAATCAGTCGCAAGATAACAAATAAATGAGAACAATTAGAGTTTATAAAACAATACAATCATCAGCACCTGCTATTGAACAGGAAGACAACACAAGCAATGGTGAAGAAAACAAAATGTACGTGGAGGAAACCATGACTTAGACCAGCGAAACGTGAATCACAGCGCTTTACACAATCCGTATGATTGATCGAACAGCGCGGGCGGCGCTTCGTTACAAGCACCTGTGATTACTAACGATACATTATTCAAATAAGCTCCAGGAGACCGTCCCCCCCCCACTTCATCACGTATTAACGAAATTAACATAAATTAATAGTTACGTTAGCTGCAATTAATAAGATGTCGTTAACGCCGATGAGATGTGGAAAAATTCATCTGTATATTACACATCTTATCTACATATATGAGTGAATGTGATGGGTTAAACCTGTTTGTTACAAGAAATGCAGCTAAAATACCTCATGTTTGAATTGTTTTATTTTAACCTTATTCAGTACTGCTAGGTTGAATCCCGACGCTACGGCACTTAATAGTTGTAGCTGCAACACTAATACTATGAACACAACACTCTGTATAACAACTTCTTTTCAGCTACATACATACATATAACATTTTAAATTCTTTGCAACAGACGCATATAGTCCACGTTCAAATCTATTTTGGAGCTTAACTTTAGGCAATTTTCATGTACAAAAAAACAGAAGACAATTCATTATTGATTTGTGCGTGTAGCAATTTTAACTAATGTTTCGGAGTCTGAATTAGTGCCCAGTGAATGGCGATAGGCTCATTCGATATTCCATACCGGGAGTCAACGAACTAGTGAAACGTCGGAGTGTACTATACTCTTCTGTCTGCCTCTTGGGAGATTACAGGCGTGATAATACGTTTATTATTACTATTAATATAGTACCGTAATATCATGCCTGTAATCCCAGAGGAGGTAGGCAAAGGCCCAGGAACTCTCGATAGGCAGTCGCACTTGCAACCAACACGACCAACGAGGCAGTCGTATAGTGCGATAATACATTGTGTAATAGTTTAGGCAGCAAAATGACATGTGTATTTACCAAAAAGAACTTATTCAACAGATTGCGTATTTGGGTTCTATTCATTCTAGAT
This sequence comes from Jemadia pseudognetus, assembly GCA_018244755.1. Lineage (NCBI taxonomy): Eukaryota > Metazoa > Arthropoda > Insecta > Lepidoptera > Hesperiidae > Jemadia > Jemadia pseudognetus. The sequence goes on from DWTO01000239.1 coordinate 12,426, forward strand.
CATTTAATGGCCGCCAGTGGTCAGTTCTCGTAATAATGTACTTATACAATGTTTCAATTTTACTATTAACAACCTTATGTAGAGTACGTGTGTAATTGAAAACTAGTTATCAGCTTGCAAATAAAAAAAATCTTAATTGTGACAGCGCTCTGTTGCCTGTAAATTAATTACAAAATCGCATATACTATTTCCCTTTCATAAAATGTCGGTTATATTAGTTCAATACGAATATTATACATTTTTTTCTATGCGCTGCTTGCTTGCTTGTCAATATATTGGGATCTCAGGTTTCAGAAGTTTGTTATTTATGAAAGGAGTTGCACTCGTACATTCATGGATACATCGATATGATTACCATCGTAATTCACCTAATTTGTTATCATCATTATCAGCTTATTCATCCAGCTCGCAACTGGACATATATCCCTCCAATTCGTTATAGGTACATCCAAATATAAACATAATGGTTTACAATTACTCCATAAAGAATAGGCAAATTAAAAAAATGCATTTGAAAAAAATACACATGAACAAACAACAAACGACACTGAATCAGAAGACTCCTTTGTTGAAATATCATAAACATAATAATATGATAAAAGAAAAAAAAATCGAATCTCGTTTACGTGAACCGAACAGCAGGAACAGGAACACGCGGCATTCCAAAACAAATCGCAATTAAGACGTGCGGACCGCAACTAGAGCGAATCGAGCCGGACGCCGAAACTATTAACCACGGACGAGCAAAAACTTTTACTGACAAACATTTACAAGCTAAATATCTACGTAATATCACGCCTGTAATGTCCAAAGAGGCAGACTGGCTGCTGTAGTACACTCCCACATTCCGCCAGTTATACCTACTTTATATTCTACTTCTATATTGCGATTAATGGCTTGTGAAAGTTTATGCGTTTAATATCAATTGTTATTAGTGTCAAAGCCATTTTTCAAAAATTTTATAAAAGCAAACACTTAAACAACGGCCAGTCAAATTGCATCTACGCTTACACAATTAATTAAAATCTATACAGGCAGGCGAAAGTAATAAATTGTATCACGATAAAGTAATATACCGCAATCGTTACTGGAATATGAGAATATTAAAAATAATAAGGTCAGTCAGTCAACGATCAATTCACTTATATTCGATTGAACGGCAAATGGTCCATAAAAATCATTTATTTTATTGGCACCAGTGGTCATCATCCATTTCGTTGAGGTTGCCAAATATACTTTTTTTTATGATTGGTTGTATTGTAAATTGTTATACGTTCATAACATACGCTTATGAATAATACCTTTTTAGTAAATACAGTGATACAATGGAAAAATAGCATTTTACGTTACAATAATTCAACTATATGTCAATTTAAAAAAATGATTAACATTATTCGTAACATAACAATTTAACACAAATGGGTATAATATAGTTGTAGATTTTTTGTTTGTTGCCAGCCCTGACAATCTTACATATAGCAGATCTAACAATCATGAAGAAATAGATGAAAACTGCCGTTTTCATATCGTTAAAATTTACTGCCACTGCCTGTTACTTTTATTAGATATATTGGTAGGTAAAAACTGTTTATAAACGTCATAAGGAGGCTGCCCTTATTCTTACCAAAACTAAACATTAACCGACTGTACTTTAATGTAACATATTGAAGAAAAAAATTTACATGGCTACGGAAATATTGCTAAAAACACTTCGTTCTGCAAAATTTTACAAAGAATTGCACTGTACATGAGAAGATTGACAATATTACACCAATACACACATATATAACATGGCACGCTAATAATTTAAAAAAAGGAACATCAACTCTGAAAACCCCAGGAGGTAAACACACGAGTTTAGTTAAGTACACTTACATCTATTAAACATTTTAGTTTACGTCCCACCATGGAATAGTGGCAGATCCCATTGTCATACACCGGACACAAATAAAGACTCCGAACCAGTACCTAGAAATCTTAACGTGTAAAATTCTAAGTTCCAATCCAATTGTACTCGACCCGGGATTTGTATGCGGAACCTCTCGATCAACGAGGCAGTTAATACTGACAATCATACCAGTAGCTCGTCGACGTTGGTAACTTATCTTATACATACATGAATAGGGCGGAAGTGAATCATAAAGTCAATACTCACCTAATAATTTGTATCATCTCACAAAGAACGTAGATGGTTGTGAATAAATCCGTGGTAAAAGCTTGCGGTGACTCCCAATAAGACACGTAGAAAACGCTTCAAAAACACCCTGTCTAAATACCGTTAATTCGGTTCCTTGTATATTTTGTACTTATGTTTACTAGATAAGAGCACTTCTTTATTTATCACTTTTTAATAATATTTCGGATTGTTCGTCTACAAAAATAAAAATACTTTAAAAAGTCCTTTTGGTATAAAACTGTTCAATATGCATGCAGTTCTAGAAAACAGTTAAAAAACCGTTACCATTCAAATATCAAAAAACATTCCATAGCCACAAAACATGTTCGTTTTTTTTTATTGGTCGATACTTTTTGTAACCATCACTGGTAGGAATAAAGTTATGCGGGTCCTACACAGTCTGTCTTTACGTTTAAGTATAAAACTTAAAAGTCAAGCCGATACAAGGACAAGATCATGCCGAAGATAGAGGAAAGATAAAGTGATGAATTTCAAAATTTAAGTACTGAGATATACAATATATTATAGATCTACATACAAGAATTATTCTGGTACAAATTAGTTTACATATATGTATAATGTTATTGCAATTAAACTAATGAGTGATTTTAAATTTAACTCCAGGTCTATTGTTTACTTTAACTATTAGTTTGCGAGTGTCGGACTATAATTAAACCGATGTCGAAGAAGATATTAGCAGACAAACCGTCTGCTCTTGAAAAGGTTCATTAAACTTTGAATTTCATTTATTGCAACAGTTGTTGATAAATTTTTACGCGACAAGAATTGGACACTTGCCATTGTTAGCAATTGCGTAAATGAGACGAACTAAGTACATGTGCTCAATTTTAACACTATGAGTCAAGAGGAAACGGTGGATTAGATGTACCCCGGAAAGAATAACATAAGCGCAAAAACCTAGACAATCGCACAAAGGAGAATTGGGTAATTTAAAAACTCGATTGCAAGTTTCAGTTAGATAAGAGAATTCACGTCGATACACACCTAAAAAACTTGGCAATGGAGTCACGTTCGTGAAATGAAACCAAGCGTGCAACAAGTGGTAAGAAAACGCGGACGAAAACTGAACGTAAGAATTTATTTGGCGAGATCGAAACGGACTAGCTGCGACTGGTACATTCACATGTTTTGTGTATGCAACGGTGTCGAAACAACAACAATATGGCTGCGATGCAATTAAAAAGGCGCCTCGATAAGTTAAATGGATTCAATAAAAACTCCGCTTCTCAAGTGGTTGTAAAGGGTCGAAAAGTAGTTGTTGGCAATAAAGATAACGAACTGATCTTGTGTGTGAAGTGTATGCGGTCACTTAACGTGGAAGAAAGCTGCTGGTTTCGATGAACAAGGCGCAAAGAAGATTCTATTGTGATATAAGTGAATGTGTGAAAAACATGATATATTAACTGTACGCGCCATGTGGTCTGCTTAGTAAATGTCTCGGTCGACTAGATATGCTAATTAAGATAGTGTGCAAAGCTCTACAAGGCATGTGCAGTATTCAATTAACCTCGAAACTGAAAGTTACAGGCTGCACTGATAGTTTTAAACGGTCAAGGTGAATCGGTTTAGCGAACACTTAGGCCAGAAATATCTTAGTAAAAACCTGACCTCATCAAAAAACAATACACTAACAACATCTACATTATGACACATTATATATGGTGAATAATTTTGGATTATAAAGAACAAAAAGGCGAATGCGACTCCAAGCCAGACGTAGCCTTGGGTGAAGATATAAACGCAGATGCGTCAGATTTCGTTCGGAAGAAAGACGCCCGCATATGTAACTGAGGATAACCACAACCGAACGATCCGCACTCGCAAACTGGTTTGGTGCACTATTATTATTAAGGGCTCGTGCCAATATACGGGGCGAAACGTGCATTAGCACAACACGCTTAACAAAGCAACGAGAAATCCAGAACTAAGAATGTAAGTTAAATGCAGTTTTATACCAAAAGGACACGACACGCAAGATGCATCAAAATCACACAATGTTCCGTTTTAAATACTCCTAGTTATTGATTGTCACTTATTCCATGCAAGCACTAGCACATCCATTTGTAAGGCACTGTCTAAATTGTAAAACTAAGTTTAGAAACAGTTTCAAAATTGTTAAAATAAATTCACGAGTTGAGCGTAACGAACTGTCTGCATGAGTCGGCCATGCGCTAAGCCGGCGACTTGCAAACTGTTCCGTTTGGTTTCGAAGTGAACATCAACCGACGGCCACGCGGGCGCCCTCCTCTCCATCTCCCTCACTTAGTATAAATATACAACGAATGAAAGAGACGCAAGATATACTCGCGTTGTGGACGTGTTATCGCAGGTTAAACTTTACAGCGACGTGAATATTTTCTGAGCATTAGTTAGAAAGGAACGGAACGATAATATTTTTTTGTGTTATTGGCAAGTCTTTTTCGGTTCATGCCGAATTTTCAAATGGGTTTTATGGCTTCTATTTTTGTTATCGGGCGATCGGGCGGAACAAGAGGCGCGAGACAACAATGTTGATATCTGTAGCCGAGAAGGAAGTACAGCGACTTTGGACCAAGGATTCTAAGAAGTTTGGTTAAATTTAACACATGCCCGGAGACAGCAAGCAATAATGGATTTTATTAGCTCAAGGCTATTCAAAAGGGTTTATCTGTAATCGGATCACTAATTTATTCATTCAAAGCTGTTGCAGCGTACTAAAACTTATAATGAGATTTACAAGATAGTACTACTGGATAGTAGTTTGTAGATCTCGATATTCACGTGCATCATTAATTTACATACCGGCTTAACGCATGTTTTTTCGAAATAGCAAATAGACTAGTATTACACCAAACCAAGGTCCTTTGTCTAGTAACAAGCCTCTGCCGGGACCTTACTACAATCGGCGGTGTCTAATGAAGAAGGATCACTACTAGGTTCATTCCGTAAAAACATATGATAATTAAGCAGATGAATAACTTAACCATGTATACAAGTACTCACAATACACTGCATAATCAAATATTTTCATGAATAAACAAATATTTAAGATGTTTTAAATTTAAAGACAATCATCGTAATAATGAAATCACCGAATAATAAAACGGATATAAAAGAGGACAACCGACGAAAGGAGACAATCTATGAAACCTTACAAATTACAGCAAGGTCGAAGGGTGGAATTTTAAATACTCCATGTGAGTATTTGCGCGCAAGTAATATACTTGTTTTGTTACTTGTGTTGCGTAAGTGTTTGTATGTAAATACGTATATACAATGGCGATATAACAACACTATCTAAAAGCCAGCAAATCATTTCTCTGTATGTGACGATGAACGTCGAACACAAGTCCTTGTCGTTGAGACAATTTAATGGTTAATTAAGAATGTTATGAAAAATCATGAAATACAATCCTAGGGTAATCAAGACTTGAAAATTGTGTGATTGTACTAAGAGACGATTGTATGAGAAATACATAGAGAAGAAACCTGCCAGGTCCGGAATATAAAAGATAATTTTCATTCGGTGCCCTTGGCTTACTCCATAAGGTCTCTGGTTTGACGATTTCATGATGATAATAATAATAATATTTAAGTTTCAGATCGTTTATTACTAAAAAACTAAGAAAATTCAATCTACCAATCTACACATAGTGAGAGTAATTTTAACGAAATTTGCAGTTTTAATCAAGATCGTTATGATAAACATCAACGCTGACGGCTCGGCTATCTCTGGCTTTGTCCTCCGCTCGTTTTTATTGTGCGCCCTGCAAATTGCTTTTAAGCAAATGATGCCGATGGGCTGTAATTTTTAACGCGCAGTATTTAGGTGGGTCTTGCGACACGCCCTCGCAACATTATTGCTACAAGTGGCCCCGCTCATCCAATGTTGGCCTCAATTCACCAACGCTATCTAAAGAGATCTCGTATCGATCATATCGCATATCAAAAATGACGTCCCGAAACCCACTTCACAATTGTATCATCCACTCGATATCATAATAATTTTCAAGACACAATTTACATAATCCTCTCGGGCGTGTTACGAAATATCGTCAAATCTGTGTCTAATTAAAGATTTACATTCAATTTTAATCAGACCACCAGTAGAGAGTAACTTGTGTAAACGTCAGTAAAAGCAACACATAATACATTTCATAATAGCTCATTACTTCCGTAATGTTCACAGATGCTTATCTGGCAAGGATCTTTTGCAATATAAGCATAGTTTTATCTTGACACTTCGAATCAGTATATATAAATTAAGTCAAAGAAAACAGCAATATTTAGCTACCGTAGTTATAGGAATGCAGGAAACAATCAAATTAACAGGGAACCAATCAACAAAAATACTATAAGAACTTTGTGAGATACGTGAATTTCGGTACTGTACTAACCTTATGTGAATGTTTATAGCAAAGCTTGTATTAAACAATTAATTCACAAGCAGCAACTACAGTTGTCTTAGGCAAAAAAGCGTAACGGAGACAAAGATGAAGGTAATTGGATATCCGACATGCGTATACTTTCTCCGACAACATGTCAGCCTTTCTTGAAGTAAATAGGCACCGTCGGACAAAAGATGATTGTATTATTCATATAAGACTCTAGTGCTATCCAATGCAATATATATTTAGATTTGCAAGCAGCGAAGTTACAAATTAAATAAATTTGTTATAAGTTGGCTTGGTCTAGGTACGTCTAAATGTCCCGGCCGCCTACCAGCAGCAGCCTAGGCGGTGCAAGAAGCCGTTCTCTACGATCCCTGACCCGTATGCCCAGCGTAGGGATTATGGGAAAACACCCCCCAAGGGACCCCTATGTTCAACAGAGGACTATAATAGGCAGCGTAGGTTTGGTGTGAAGGTAGGTAGGTATAATTGTGACATTTTGCTACAGCAATATGAATTTAAGCGATTATCTTATGTTTATCGTATACTGTATCGACGCTTATTTCAGGTTTCAAAGTTGACATGATTAGTAATTTTCTGCTTTCTCAGGGCCGTGAAGAACAAAACAAACGTCTCCATTAAAAATTAGTAACACTCAAATGTGACCTTTCCCCGGAACCAATTTGCACACGAACAATAGGCGCAATGGAAAGATTACAAGAGGTACTTTAGGTTAACAAAGCCATAATAGATATGCGGCGACATTCAAAATCATGTACTTTCTAACAATGAGAGCAAAACATCATTGTACAAAAGACTGATGCTCACAGTCGAATCTGGACCGAGAGTATAAAGCAATGGGCTGATTTAGGAAAAATGGTACTGACTTTCACTTGGCCCTACGCCTACGGTCCCGCGAACCGTGGCGCATTACAGACGTTTCTCTTTTTTTCAAATCCATATCTAATGACACCTATCGATCAGATATCTCGGATTTAGGTTGTGAAGAAAACGATATCGCAATTAAGAGAACAATATATGTATCACATTGAATTTAATGGTTTAACGAATTTGCTGTTTAATAAACGAATCATCATCAGTATCGCGCTCATTCGGCTATTGATCAAATGAATCGTTCAATTAACTGTTGTTACTACAATTACAATAATGTTATAATAGATTTAAGAGTAAATTGTATTGTAAATTTTTACGTGTCTATTATTTATTCTCTACAAAATCGCTGTACCGGCTTTAGCTCAAATTTGCAAATGTTTACTTGTAGTAGGAATGGAAAGGCGGGATGAAAGAGAGTACGGAAATTATTTGGGTTTATGCACGAGTGAATCGCGGGATCAAGCAATATAATAAGACTGATTTCGAAAATTAAAATTCTGTCTGTACTAAGTAACATTGCAACCGTTTCTTTTGCTAAATACAATAGCCTATAATAATATATGTAAGCATATTAAGTACTTATACGAAAAATACATAAAACTCGCAAACTTTATGCATTTTATTGTTATGTCTCAAATTTCATTCACACACCGCATACAAATATCAAATGTCCCATCCTTCCGGCCTTGTCTCATCAATCACTGTCAATTTAGTAATAAGATGCACACGAGAGGGCGATGTTTTGCTCAGCAACACATGCTATTTGGTTTAATGTCTGAACGTAATGAGTGTTTCATTATTTATTGCGATGATTATTTATATGGTGTTACTTTTCATCAAAAACATCCAAAAATGAATCCTCAATTTACTTTTTTTGTTGAATAACTGAACGTTCCTAATGATCTTTCAATTCATAAGAATTCGGCCACTTTCGGAAACACCCAGTTCTTTCAATCCCATTCCGCCTTATAGACATTACAGCAAGCATTTTTATAATATCTTACGAGACAAGTTCTTCAAGTGGTCATCAAAAATCGTCCACAATCTACCAAATGGTTTTTAACGAGAAAAGGATTGAACATTTCATTAATTGCGCAATATGTTGTTTCGATTTGAATGGAAAGTGAACGTGTGATATTAATAAGGCATGTGCGAAATAACCTGTCACACACGTCCGATACTATAACATCGTGCTGAGTGTTATCGCATGATGCGAATGATAAACCAGTTAATGATCACCATAGCAGGTTTAATAGCGAAAAAAATACCAGCGTTTGAATTTCACTGCCACTGATAGAAGGTTGTTACTACAAGCACATGTCATTCCATTGCCTTATAAGTAACATACATAAAGGTGTATTTAATTTGAAAAATATGTATTATTTAATAACTCAACTACTACACATGATATGCCTTCTCCAGCTTCTCCTTCTGCAGCAAGATCGTGGCGGAGACTTCTCCGGCGGAAACTCTTATGAAAAAGGACCTCGTATAGGTCCGAAACTAATCGGGCCATCCCGAAACAACATTCGTTAGGCAAGCCATGTCATAGGTAATAACTGTGTATAAACACTTCCGTAGCTATTGACAGTAATATACTTACCATTACTAATGGTTTGAATTTTTTCTTCAACTCGGATATTCTGAAGCTTGAATTGAATCAGTGAAGGGAACTATTGTGAAGGAAGGTGTAAAACTTAAAGGTCTCTACAATATTTTGGAAGACGTATGAGGTCTATTAGCCAGCCTGCATTCTTGTTGTGAAATGTACCGCATATCCAATAATACAGCACTAAAAAGGGTTGATAGTAATGACGAGAGGGTGTTTTAGTTTGTTAACAACCATTTCCGGTAGAGATCGCTTCTTAGCGATAAGACCGCTTTTTGTGTACTGTCCATTGTCTTCATTCTTCTGTGTATTTGTGTTCTGTGTAGTTGTATCTTTTTTTTGGGTGTACAATAAAGAATAATTGTATTGTATTGTATTCCAAAAAGCGTTCGTAGTATCTCACACATCACACACGGTTTTTGCTATTTAAACATAAAGACTGGACATTCCACACATTCCGGTACAGTTCGTTCACTAAACTATTAAAATAAAAAGTGACATTCTTAATAGAAATATGACAATAGCAAATTCATTAGCCCCGTTTGATTATCGAAACGGAGAGCTATAATATATCAAATTCATTACCATTACGTTTGATGAAGATAAAACACAATGACTGCAAAAGGTAACTAACTATCCTTCCTTAAACAGTGTAATGGACGTTATCTGTTCATTTATATCGAGTTACAATTACTCTTCGCTTCCTCGAGCCGAACGCGTTGCGTAGGCGTTTCCGTATTGCGGATGGATGGTGGATGCTCAGCGCTCCATAGCTCGTACACTGCGGCGATGTGTCTATGAGCATCTTATAATTTGTGTATTTGCAGACAGTTCCCAATCACTTACGTTTACAAAATTTCGACCGTGATCAAAATAAGTATCGTTTTTCTGATTATCAAGAACTGTTTCTATGTGAGGACCGCCTTATTGAATCCCATATATTGCAGCCAGATCGCTATGGACGCTGATACCTAATTACCAGGGTTGACCAGTAGATAATGACATTTAGTTTTAACTCGACAGTTTAAAAAATAAACAACTCCTAAAAAAACATCTGTACGTGAAGATTTTCTTAATCTACTCGTAAGTATTGATGAATGAAGCTCAATGTGAAAGTAATACACTTTTTTCAATCAGTTCCTTTGCATATCAATACATTGACATTTCTATCCCACGTCCGGTCTATGGCATGAACGGTATTACAGATCAGCCATATGGAAAATTGCAACTTTCTCGAATGCTCCACGTACCGATCGTGTCACATTACACCTTAGCTGTTAGAACTTATGTTATGAACCCATTAGTATAAATGAAAATATTAGAAGCATTTAACTGAACTGTTCGATTGCCTCGTTGGTCTAGTGGTAAGAAACGCGACTACTGAACGTAAGGTCTTGGGTTCGATTTCTGGGTTGTGTATTGAATTTTTCTATTGGGAAACTCCCAGTGGTATGCACCTTAAATTACACTCTGGGACGCATCCCAGATTCCCCTATCCAATTTCGGAAGTATCACATAATTGTTGTATAGCAGGTGTGCTATGCCCACTCTGTCAACCCCTTCGAAGAAATACATGCACGATGTTATATTATAAAAAACTGTAAGGCATATAAGTTTAGTCGTGATGTTTTCTATTTTCATTACAGCAACATCAGAACTTTGTTAAGTAATGGTTCCACTCGCAACCAGCACCAAATTTCTAGAATTCCCTGCGCAAGAATGCAGCAGTACAAATAGATGAAATTGATGAAAGTGAAACGTAATATTACACTGATTTCCGGTACTTGATTAGATGCTATATATTTCCTTTTCTGCAGCAACGCTTCCACTATTACGTTGAATATTAAAACCGGTAATTAGGAGCCACTCGATATTAAGCGATCACTACTACACACTGTTCATGAACTGAAGTAGACTATTATTACACAGCGTAGTTTGAATTCATTATAATGCTTAAACCAACGATTTTCGTCATTATTCTCCTGCAAAACTTCTAGAAGGCGCCATAGATCGAGCAAAACATGTTTACGAACGCTAAATAATCGAACATGATTAGTGGTAGTTTCAAAGGAATCGTTCATCTCCTTAAGTACATCACGGAATCCTTATTGTAGAGTTCGTAAGGTTGATAATTGCTTAATTTTCGCGCAACATCGAAACGCGACAGCTAATCCCGCATCGTCATTAGCAAGTGCACGTGGGCGCAGCGGTGGGCGGTCTTGCATCACAACTGCACTGGCGCATCCCATGCGAATGAGCTCTAAGCCGGCGCTCAGCTAACGATCCGAAACTATGCCTACTACGGTTTAAGTGTGTTGATTCACTTGCGAATCATGAATTGAAGTTGAATATTAGGTCTTTTGTCTACAGAACGGTTAACGCCCTCGGACTACAAACGTTAACTTTAGGGATTCTTTGATTTGGAATATTTTGTAGGAGAATCGCAAGAAAACAGTAGTTTAATTAAAATGTACTTAATTGTGTACATGA
>DWTO01000240.1:0-23973 GCA_018244755.1 Jemadia pseudognetus
GGTAGACAGAGGAGTATAGAACACTTCCATGTTTCACCAGTTACGTTTACTATTAAAATAATGATCTATCTACTTATAATTAATAGAACAATACTTTCTGAAAAACGTTTATATGAAACTATTAAGGGACAAAATTCAGTATCAGAAAACAGAAGCTTATAGCCTTAAACGAATATTAACACATAACATTTACACATTTAGGTAAAAATTTAATAAAAAGTAGATATTGTTAAGCGCGCTCATTCAGAATTCATAAATCAACTTGGCTCGTGTATCCGCCATTATGTTGAACAGAGCCTGAGTAGCCACCGAGTTGCCATTGTGCGATTGTCGGTAAACAGGTAACAAAGTTAAAGTTCTTCTGGAACAACCAACCCTTTTGCATATTTTATTTAGCGCACAGGGAACAACGCACATGGTACACACACCGCATTGTGTAGAAGCCGCTGTGCTCAAATAGAACCCGCACAGATTGCTAATTTGGAAAGTTAGAAAGCCATTTATACTTTCCAATTTAAATTTTATTGTACTTAATTATTTAAATTGTTTCGTAACTTTATTCATTCAACGTAATCTACAATGTGAGTGAATGAGTGCATCAATATGGCGCAAATCGTAATTCAAAAAGACGGTGCAAACACAATATATAATTTGTACCTGCCAAATGCAATATTTCTTCAAATCTTTGTAAGTACTGACACAATATTTTCAATCTAATTCCACATTGTGTATTAAATGCTTTGAAAAAATTATACAAAATTAATATTCCACAGTTTACAGTTACAGTTTACAGTTTAGAAAGAAAGAGACTGAGAAAATCGCATTGAGGGTCCAAATCGCGCAATAGACGGTGTATTTTCCTTATGTGACGAATTTTACCATTCAGCCGCGTTTAGGAGCTATGTTCCAACTTTGACTGGGATTCATTGGGGTATAGGTATGTTGAATTAAAACGAATTTCAAGTTAAAATTTAATCAAGATCGTGGACTAAATAGAACTTTTCGAAACGTTTTTCGGGCGGAAGTAAATAAGGTAAATATTATAAAACACTCCGTAAATAAACGGACCAAAGTGCTCGCATTACTCTAGTTTATTTTAAGTACAAAGTTATGCGACCTATGCGGTAAAGTTTACCTTTCAAAGCTTTCACGCAGGATGTTTATAGAATTGTATTGTAAAACTCTACAAAGGGATCTTCGGAAAGTTTCAAATCCGTTCGTAGGACAAGTGACAATTCTCGTTAAGATTATACGTTTGTAACGAGCACAATTTTCATCTTTGTGCTTTGCGCTTCAGCCAGGTACCTCCGGTTTGAGACTCGTAACGTTTTATCTATATTTGTATCAAAGATGACGTAGGCAGATAATTTATAAATTGTAACAGCTATACAATTAAATTAATATTTCCCACTTACATTATCTTTATTGGTAATTGTTATTAGGACCGGGAAATTAATATACAGATTATTTAGATAATTATAAATACAATTTGTTCGTAAATTGATAGTTATATGTTTGTTCTGTGCCTTTCCCGTAAGAAACCTAGCATAATAATATATGATTATTTTATTAATTAATATATCTGCAAAAAGTAAAAGTAAGTTATCGCACGGCTGGCTTATGACTACCTTGCTAACCAATACGACCAGTATTGGTTGTAAGCGCGTCTGCCGATCTCTCGATCAATGAAGTTTTATTATTTATTCTTTTAGATTTGGCATCGAAAACTACCTATGATCCCAAATTTTTACATTCCTACCCCCACCTTCCATTTTTTTTACGGGAGTTTAGTATTTTTCTATGAGCAATATCTAAATAGTTTTACCGTTGTTAGTTTTTCAAACATATAAAACACAATAAATTTTTATTTTCTTTTAATGACCAAAATATTCACCAGAAATTATTTCTATAACGGAACCTTTGCCGTGTCAGTTAATGATTATGTAATACTAATCATGATTACCTTAGCGAATGTTATATTTTTTGATAAAGACTGATGAGGCTAAGGAAACTGTAAAATATTGGTATGTGTGAAGTTGTTAATAGGTCTTTTAAAGAGAGAATAAAAATATACTCTGGGAAATAAATCGTGCAATTCCTAATTCTCTTAAGCCAGATTCACCACGTCTCGTACGTCTACTGCTAAGGAAAAAGCGTTCACACAATAAGATTATTGCATTTTCCTTGTTTACTTCACTACCTTTTTGTAATTGCAAAAGCGTGCAAAATATTGTCAGCTTTTCAGCATTCCCCGAGCACTAGTTTTGTATGTAAATTATATTAACTAGGTGTAGGTACTTCATAACAGATTAACTAGAAACCGCGTTACTCGAAATGCTGAAAATGTTTCAGACTACGCCACTTGTACCTCTTTCCATTTGTAGGTCAAATGGAAAGTTGCCGTTAGCGTTGATTGGCTGATCCTCTTAACTGAAAGTGTGGTGATATGTGTTATTTTATGAGTATGATAAAAATACGCGACGCAGATAATAATATGTGACGTAAATATCACGATTTTGATATGATAGAATATGTAGTGGAAAATACTAAATTACAATTGCAAAGATAGGTCAAGTTTTGCCAAATAATTTTGAAATTTAATAAGCAAAAACTTTTCAAGTATCAATTGAAAGTATATAATGTGTGAATGTAAAATTGTGAGAAGATATCGTACCTATTGTTTTCAGTTATTGTAGTTATGGTCAGTTATTATAGTTTAACTTTGATTTCGAATTATCAAAATTATATCTGCCGCCGCTTTTACGTCCCACAGATGAACGCGAATTAACAGCAACTGCAGAAACCCTAATACAATATGTATCAACAGTGGCCCAACGCGAATGGGTGAAGAAATTTTGTTATATGCCGTTGTGTATACGAGTATCATTAGTTTTAAGGCCTTTACACCTTTCAATGTGGTTTAATGATAAAAGCTGGAACCGAGCGTTATATATAGGTATACATAAACAAAAATTAAAAAGCAATGCAGGGCCACTAGCCGTAACGACAAATTGCGACTGACAGATAAGATTGGGCCATGAATTCCAACTATCTAAAGTGGAACCTGTCTTCTGTACAATTTACACGTGCCTATATGTTCCCGAACAGGTCAAAACCCTCGTCACACTGAAATAGGTTCTACGAGAGATATGGACGAAAGGGCGACGTCCATCATTAAAGCCGTGCTAAATACCTCTTACACTAATTAATATCCATTAACGGCTCAGTTTCGTGCAGCGTTAATAATTGAGGAGACTGATTTACTCGCATTCTTGTTCCCTCAGATTACAATAATGAGTTTGTTAGTATTTTTTCATTACCTACTTGTGGTGACCCATTTCATTGGCTATAAGACACTGAAATGCTGATTGACGTCGATTACAGGATTGTTTCGGTAAATACTTCTCTCAAAGTTCGATAATCACTTCCTCGCTCAATTTGCTAACTTGGTAGATAAATATGATGAATTTAGACCAATGTCCTACATCCGCGTATCTGTTTACAGTTCCTGTATTAATGTTTAAAATAAGCCATATACCCACGAATTATGGAACTCTAGTGAAAATAATAATATATTTAGTAATAAAAAATGTACACCGACTGCCTTGTTGACGTTGTTGCCGTTGACCTCGTTGACGACTGCCGATCGAGAGGTCCTGGGTTTAAAACCCGGGTCGGGATATTAGATTTTTAACGTTTTCATTCTAAAAAAACAACGATACAACTCTCCTGTGTAAATATCAAGGTTACTATTTTATTAATAAACTGCTTTGTTTTATAAATGCGAAGTTATATCACTGCAATACATGGTACATTATATGAAATTTATTATGAAATGGAACAAGAAATATAATAAAAAGATCTCAAAACATTGACAATATTGACAGCTTAAGCAGGCTTATGTCATGTCAGATATCGAGCAGGTACGTGTTTAAATGGAAGATCCATGAACATTTTTATTCCGTAATGAATTTATTTGTTTTTGATCCGATATATAAAACGTGAATAATTTTTTATTGTGCATAATCATTTTTTAGTATTTATTACATCTTTACCGATTTATATTAACGGATTTGTAATTATGTTTCTGTCTGTGTCTAAATTTGTATAGGTAAATTATCATCATTCCATATATACCTACCGTACGTTCTCTCCGGTACCCGAAAATAAACAAAATAATTATACCTAGAATATAGTGACACGTTCCAGCTGCCCTAATCGACAAGGGTTTATACCGATAAAGGGATTAAAATGGAAATTTTATTACTCGTCAGTAATTTCGACTTTCCGTGCCTCCACGGAAAGTTCAAATTTATTTCCGGCAGGTCCAACTACGCAAAGGCTGTCTAAGGTTTATAATTTATATACACTCCGTTTCTGAATACCACAGTTAAAAAAATAGTATAATGAAAAGCATTGTAGGATATAAGAAACACAATCTACATATAGTAAGACCCATCCATGTTGGAAGATGGAACACATCTTGAAAACTAACATTCAAATGATTATGTAAAATCTACATAATAACATATGTACCTATAAGACTATGACACGCGAGAGTACAAGAGTTAAGATAAAACATAAATAATATTCAGATTCTGAGGCTATATCAAAAATATGGACGAAAGTGACCTGGAAACAAGGTTTTATGGGACAAAGCCGGCTTCAATATAAACCGGGAAACCTTCGCCTTTTAGATAGCCGGATATAAACGTAATCTCGACCCATTCTCGATCCGGCTAGTCACTTGTTTTTACTACGATACTACACGCTACATAATTGAGGGGAAGAACGAGCTCCATTTCACATCGAATTCTCCTATCTCTGCTCAAGTGTTAAGAAACTGATAAAAACTATCAAAACACAAAAAACTGTATAGCAATGTAATTGCCACTACACATATACATAGATAAATCATCATAAAAACGAAAGCCAAATATCCGATAGTTTTGGGCATTGGATAAAAATTTGCATTAGCTGAAACTATCAAATGCATTAAGCTGCATTTGTTACTAGAATTTCTTGTCCAGTGACCAAAAACATCTTTTCACCTGTCTTCCATTACCAATTGTTTAATAGGTTTTTTATTTTGACAACAAATGGTCCATAAGGTTATACATACTAAAATAAATGATATTACGTTACCATATACATAGTTGCATCACAAACCAGTCTGACAATTTGATCCTTTACATCGAAAGCCAGCAGTAATGTCGCTGGTTAGCCGCAAAAATAAATACAGCAGTGCTTTCCTCAACAGGCGAACCTTAAGTTAGAGAATTTTCTAATAATTTAAAATTGTGTGCATATTTAATAAAAAACAATCCTCTAAACCTTTACGTAATAAAGTTCTCATTATTATTATGTTTCGAAAGCAGTCTAGAATTCATTTTGAGAAGTAGGTTTCTACTATGTAGGTAAATAATCTTGGCCTTCTAAAAAAAATGACTTAGCAATAGCTTCGCATCGTACAGTGCCGTCTAGCCAATTTGCTTAAAACATTCTTCATCGTTGGAGGATGGAGCAGGAGGAGGACAATATCGACAAAAAAACAAACATCATTATGTTTGTCCTTAATACATGCTTCGTAGACTACCTCGGTGGTCGTGATGGTTGCAATCGCGACCTGCCTAACGAGAGGTCTTGGTTTGAAATCCCGGGTCCAGCGCTTCTGAATTTTTCTACCGCAGATAATCAAGTGGTGGCGCGGAGTCTGGATACGTGCTCGGCGTATGGCAACAGACTCACGAGCTATTCATAATGTTACATTTTATTTACATTCTTCGCGTTAAGAATTCGCAATTAAACTCGACTCTTCTCCATAGTAGCCCGAATGATTTACCAGACTCGGGATTTGAGCCTCACGTTAGGCAGTCGCGCCTGCAACCAATAAGACCACCGAGGCAATCAACTATCTAGTTCATTTGTTATAATAATTATGTGTATATACATTACTATTATTTTGCACTAATAAATGCAATACACAGAAACACAATATAAACACAAACCAAGACGAATTAATGCAATACCAAAGTACAGTAGCATTTAACTTACAAAAAATTTTATAAATGTAAATAACTCACATACGATCTCTCATTCGTTATTTATCTTAGGTGTCTTTTAAAAAAGTATTCTAAGCGGCCAATTTATATCCAGCATTTAAGTTATCTTCGAAATTTATATAAATCGGTTCAACTATTGTGAGCAAAAACGTGACAGACAGAATTACTTACGCACTTATGGATTTGGACATATGTATTTTATTCACGTGAATTGGACCCCGTACAGACAAGTCGATGTGATCAGCTCCGTTTATAAATAGGAATAGTATTCAAACTAAAACTGGACGGTAGTTCTATCTGTTGTCAGTTTCTAGGCTCATTACAATACAATATTCTTTATTGCATACTAATATACAATAAGAAAATAAGAAAACAATTATCAAAAACAAAATATAGTATGCAATAGACGGCCTTATCGTTCTGGTAGCGATTTCTTTCAGGCAACCTGATTTGTAAGATATTAAACATCGATAACAACTGCGCCCATTTAAAAGGTAGCGAGTACACGAGTCGACAGCATGAAGAAAGAAAGGGACGATAAAAGTAAACAAATGGAAAAAGTAAAATTTAAGGACACTATTATAATCTTATTTTAAATATCATTAACCCACTTGATTCTTTTAAGAACCTGGCCTGTCGTATATTTAAAGGCAAATTATTCTATAATCAATCGGTTACTACGAATACGATTAGTAAGTTGAAATGCCTAACATCTTACCGAGCATCTACCTTCGCGCCTGAACATAACAATGCTAAAGCAGTGCAACACAAAAATTGCTGTTTTTGAAACAGAAGTAAGTCTGCATAATCATAATCTGTTGCTGAGGAAGAGAATAGAAAGACTTCGGACAGAGATTTTTATGTTTTCTATATTATAAAACTATTTAATTACGAAAATCAAATCAAGATAGTTTATTGTAGACTGTATAAACAAATCTAAGTTCAGAATAATGTGTTCTCCGTCGGCGTATAATGAGCTTATGCAAAATTATTCCATTGAATATTCTGATTAAGCTTAAAAGTAATTAGACGCGTTATGTATGCTGCCTTATTTAGTACAAAAGAGCACAAGATTGTACTGATAGGCTCTGAATAAAATACGGATACAAATAAAAAAGTACACAGTGTTTATTGAAATGTCGAGGAAATTGGCAGAGGAAGCAATAATCAATTCATAGCAACACATTGTTACAATTCCATTGCAGCTTTCTTGCGAGGGGAAGTAAATTTCACAGCCTGAAATTTTTTCGTTCGTAATTTTATTTTTTAAAATAGGAAACATCGTGTTTACATGTTAAAAACGTGAAATATATGATGATGGTTCTTAATCATGTAATTACATCCTCGTAAGTACAATGCCCTCTAGCAGTCGAAAAAGCGTTATAAGTTTTTAGAGAGGTAATACATAACAATTCAAAGTTAGAATTTAAGATTCTCGAGGTTAGATTCTCAAATTACTCTCAATATAATTGGAAAGATAAATTGATATCGGACAATTTGTAGAAATTTCCTTTACTTAACATCAGGAAAACGCAATTAATTAAAATCCGTCAGCATACAAGTATTCGTTGAAATAACCATCTGAGTATGATACGTAAAGGTCTTTAAGTAAAGATCCATCACCAAAGATGTAATCAATCAGCCGATTTTCGTTATCACGTTACGCAGTGAAAGCCATGCCTTTCCATAAATTACCACAAGGTCGTTAGGCGTTCTCTTCGTAAAAAGTTCGAAGATTTACAGAAGAAATTTTCACTTCGTATAGAATTCCTCAGTCATTAAAATTTCATTGAATGTGAACGTGACATGCTTTTGAGGGAGACTTCTCATCATTTTTAATAATTTCACGTGAATTATAAATGTGACAAATGATAGTATGAGATAAAAATAACTTATGACACGCCGAGTTAACTTCGAAACTAACCGTAAATGTTTCGGTTGAGACGAAACCCAATTTCGTGGCGGAAGTGAAAATTTTAAGCAGTGCATATTATGTAATACTTCGCTGCAAATGAAGGAATTGTTGGAATTAATTCATAATATGTAACGGAGTATTGGTAAAAATAAACAGTTACATGAAGAGATTGCAATAAATTCATGTAGGTTGTTCAGTAAGTAATTGTACGGTACATAAAATATTGTTATTAATGGACATTTTAATATGTGAACGTATGAATTAGTAAAATATAAACGTATATAAATATGTTACGATATATAACACTTAATTTAAACTTAATTTTAACACTATCCATCGCAATTTGGAAAAACTACCGCTTGTAAAAAAGCAACGGCAAGATTTGTTTTTGCTCCCTTGACTCTTTGCAATTTATTCGGAAACCCATTTTTACAATTCTAGCGAACCTGCAAAAAAATGCAAATATAAAGACCAGAATAAAATCATCATACCTTACAAATTCCACAGAGAAATCAGAAGCCGCATCGCTGGGTTCTTCCCAGCATGATGCAGTGGCATCACTAAGGAACTGTGCCTGTGCAGACCAAGCATCGCATGCTCGTAGCACCCTCCGCAGATCGCCAACAATTAATCGAACGGCTGCGCGTACAAACGATCTATCTGAAAATGTAACAAGTGATATACAAATTTATAATTAGTATAATAAGGTACGGTATGAGGGAATTTCGTAGCAGCGATAGCCTACTGATTTATGTTACCGCTGCTATCTCTGAAGTTTAAAGTTGGAATCCCAGGGATGCACTTCCGTAAATGAAGTAATGGCGTTTTAAGTATAAATGTATCTTACTATAATGTTGAAGGAAAACATAGGAAACCCACACGCGTTTTCATACGATTAAAATAATGATTATGATACTCGTATTGATGACGGTAAGACAGTTGATGCCTATGCCTACTCCATGGATTTAGTTAAAAGCGTCAATTTTATAAAATCTTTACTAAAAACATTTTAAAATTTTAATATTACGTGTTTAGTTTAAATGACTATCTAAATCATTACAGGCATCAAATGTGTAAATTGATAAACATAGAATATACATTATATACTTACCGATTTTCATAGGCTGGGGCTGTAGCACTAATATACCTATAGGAAGACTATTAAATATTTCAGTTGTATTCTCCTTCACATAATAATCGTTCGTTTCTCGATTAACATCATCTTTCATAAAAAAACGTTCACCTCTTTTCTCGACAGTACTCCTTACGTTACTGATCGTAGAAGTATGCACCGTGGGATTCAATAAGAAATCACTAATATCACTTGAAAATAATATTCTATCTCTTAGGTCTCGATTCTCTTCACTACTACTTATAATTTCTTTCTCAGATAGAGAAATTTTATCATTATATACATTGTTACCACCTACATTTATACTATTTACATATTTATTAAAAGTTTCATTTTTCAATTTTCCATAACTACTTCGTCTAATACTATTACTACGAAGGAAATATAGTTTTTCCTTATCAATTGAATTGTTTTCGATTTTAGAAGTTTCAACGCCTTTGTTATTTACATTATAATTTCTTACATTCTCTGAATTAATATTTCGACTACTATTATACGATTCACTAATATTAATATTTAATTTATTTATGTGCGTTTCTGTCTTATCTAAGTCCTTACTAATATAATGGGAAAATGAATTTTTTGAACTATTTTCCATAATAAAATCATTTTCCCTAATTACGGATTCAATTGTAAGGTTATTCGGTTCGTGCGTATCGTTAAGCTTTGTTTCTTTTATGTTATTATTGTCAGCAAGATCTCGTTTACTGCGTTTGATATTTTCATGTATCGGTTCATCGTTATTCATAGAACTTTCAAAATCTGGATCAATATCTTCGTTGGGCCGTGTGCTATTGCTAATGGTATGGAAGACATTAACTTTACTGGAAGCGTCGATCCATAACCAAAAAAAATGTCCTTCGAGCATGTTCAAACGTTTTGCCTCATCCATAACGAGCTTAGCGTAATGTATGTCGCATATCAAAACGACTACACCTCGGGTAAGCCTTGAAACCTCAGCAAGGCGCCTGTTGAAAATAATAGATTACAAAATTTATTATTCGAATTATTTATACATTGTTTTACAAATGTAGCGCGTACCTAAAGAGAGCATGGCGAGAGTATTTTCTTGGAAGCGAGAGCCATTTAGGATTAAGCGGTTGAGCAGTAAGAATTGACGACAGATCCTTCCTTAGAGACAGCGTTAAATATATATCTTCCTCAGCGAGCAATGTAAAAGTGTGCCAGTGTGTATGTAGAAGTGTTGATCTGCAATGAAACAATTTTATTTATATCCTCCTCGACAATAACATTTTATTAAGGTGTTTTGATACCTTTTATCAGCACCAAACAAATTCACAAAATCACATCCATAATTGCAAATGTATTGATACAATCTAGTTCAAGGAAATATGAAATACGTGCTCTTACCTAAGTGCGTGTAAGGTTTCCCTTGCCGTTATCTCTAATCGTATCTCCAAGGGCAACATATCCTGTGAACAGAAGATGAGTATATTTTGAAACTTTACGGTGATTATAAACTACTATAATAGGGTCATTCGTTATGTTTTCATGAGTACATTATTCGTTCACGTCACATAGTAATCGTCGCTAAAGTAAGTAACAAATGACGATCATTTGCCACAACACGCAGCTCGGGCGTTACTTTACAGAAGAAATGTGAGCAGTACGCGGAAAGTTCTCAAAATAACTTTGGCTACGAATCGTAAAATAAAATCCTTCGGTCTTCCAATGCATTCAAAAAACCTGTTTCAGCGCGCTCACGTTACTGCCGCCATTTCTCATACGTGCGAACCTCTCGTCCTCCCGACATTTGTCATGGTATATTGTCTTTTCCTTTGTAAGAAAATATGATATTGAATCTCGTTTTTGATTGAATTCACTGTTTCTTTAAGATTATTTCAAAGATATTCTTTATGAAATTTTCTGTATGATATTTATGTAAAATTCTTATTAGCAATATGTTATTCTAAGTTGGATAATATTCTAAATTGTGCTGTCCCCCTATAAGGCAATGTATCACAAACGCATAGACCGATTTTATATATATACATATTTATTTGACATATTTTCAACAATTATTCAATATTAAATACGTAAACTTACAAAAAGCATTTTTATTGTTATTCATTCAGTAAATTATTATGTATTTTTATTTTATACCTTCATGTATCTACTAAACACATTCATTACGGAAATTGTGTCTTAAAATTTTTCATGCTACTCATAGTATACAATAATATTAAACATGTAGAAATATTAATAATAAATATTTTATTCCTCGTATGACATAATATACTAAAATATGCGTTATTCACCAATCTATAATTATACAGGTTACGTAACAAACCACCTAATAGTTATTTACGAGCCAACAAACAGCGGTTGGGGGCTGGAATCCAATTGCAATGTTGGCGTAGACATACAATGAATTATAAGGTGATAATTCATGTCATGTCACCAGTATTATTAAACGACCTAGCCGTTCGCGAGAACCTAATGATTAGATTATTATGAAAAATTTTGACTGGATATATTATAGGTTACACAAAATACGTATATCAAATAGAATTAGGCTGTAATCATAAACATCTAGAAGTTATTTGAATTTTAGCAGCTGTCCCTCATTGTACAATTTGTTATGGGCTGATAGATTTGCTGACACGTATATAATTGGGTCGACAATCTCAGACCGTAAGAGCAGCAACGCGTATCAAGCTAGCTTTAAATGGAACGAATATTGCATACGAACAAACTTTAATAAAGGGGACTAAAGTCTTATTACTAATTAAAACATATTAGCTGTTTTAAAGTGCATCTTCGGAACCCAAGCCAAAGTCAACTGCCCGTGATGTACCATGCTGAATAGCAAACATTTTATAATTGTATTTTTATAGTTATTGTATAAATAAAATGCGACGTTAAAATAACCAGTATCATGCAGTAAAAAAATATTTAATTTCTATTTGTTATGGCAAAAATATACCTGTATTATTACCACAAAAGAGCAAAATATGGTTCTGTCATGCCTCAATTCTTGGAGTCGCCGTAAATATTAGATGTACACATGTGAATGTCCTGTTTACCTATCATTACGATACGACTCCTTCAAATAACAATGCTATAGTAAACACCGTGTGCTTCGCGTATTACATGAGACTCATAATTTTTTAATTCTACAATGATATTGTAATAATGAATTTCCCTTGCGTATGGATTAAAAATTATACAATTCATTTCGGTAGTAAAATATTCTATTTACCCCATTAAAACACATACGTTAATTTTTTCAAATTTCTTAAACAGTCATCAAGTGAAAAGGCTGTCGTGAATCATATAGAACTAGATTAGGGCGTTTATGGTGCATAAATGATTATGTTATAATTAAATATCATGTCGCATTTCGCAATTTATTAAATTTTTAAACGGAAAGTAACGTAACAAACGTAACTTCACGCCTGTAATGTTCGAAGAGGTAGGCAGAGGAGTTTGGTATACTCCCACGTTGCAACAGTTACATTTATGTCCAATGATGGAATAGGTGGTAAGCCTATTGTCATACACCGGGCACAAATTCGATTCAGACTTCGAGCTACTGCCAGAAATCTCAAGTCATAAAAATTCAAAAATACCCTACCGAGGATTTAAACCCAGGACCACTCGATCGGCAGTCGCGCTTTTAACTTCTCGAGTAACGTAAATTACAATTTTTCGTTACATCAATGACACGAGTCACAAATAATTTAATTCTCAAATCCAATTACATGTTACAAATGCTTCATTTAATAATTCTGATAAAGAATTAATTTAAATTTATCACCTGATAGTGTATGCAAGATATCAATTGATTCTACAAATTTGTACTGAGTATGTCCTTAATTTTCTATGAAAGTGTTTCAAAGCTAATGTAATTATCCTATGTAGTTATTTGAAAGTAATTTCTTTCACGTGATGCTAAATAATTTCCATACATTCTTCTAGTTTCATTCTTTTAGAGTCGATTTTAAAAAACGATGAGTCTGTGAGCGTTTCCTCGTTGGTCGTGTTGGTTGCAAGCGCGACTGTCGATCGGGAGATCCTGGATTCTAATCCCGGGTCGGGCAATAATGGATTTTTGAAATTTAGATTTTGTAGTAATGTTGTGGAGCCTCCTTATATGCCCGGTGCATTGCAATAGGCTCACAACCTAATCCATAATAGGATATAAACGTAACTGGTGAAACGTGGTGTATTGTACTCCTCTGCCTACCTCTTCGTGGATTACGGACGTGATCTTACATTTGTAGTATAGTTTACAGCTAAAGCTCACTGCTTTCGACTTTCAAAATGTACACCAAGATACACAAAGTAGTTGAGCTCATAAAGTGTGATAAGTGTGTTTATCAATGGGAAGCTATTATCGCCGCTGCACACGTCACATCGTACGACGGTTCAACGAATCAGAGCGTTGAGCCTTCAATTGTTTTATGTTGTATTGATTACGGTGGAATTTATGACGTACCCATGATACTATAGACATGTTAACTGAGGGTAAGTTGAACGCTGGTGAAAGTTAGCAGGGTACTCTGCTCTCGTTGAGATCTGTGCCAATGCCATTGGAGAAACATAGACGTGACGTCACCATGTCATTTTATGTTGGAAGGATAAGGTCAATGTATTGACATGTAAACATTATGTACTGATTACTGTCCCGGCAGACATAGGAAGGCCTCGGATACGTTACAGAAGGTACAGGTGGCAGAAAGTAAAGCGAATATATGAAGGACGATGATGGAATAAACGTCATGATCAATGGTAGAGTCCAGAAGCTTCTACATCGAATTAAAATTATATATGAATATGCTATAAATTTACAATCAACATAATTATAAGTTTATGACCAACATAACATTACCAATGATATTATAAGTAACTTTAATATCACCTGCGAATGTTACCCTCAGGAATGCGATGTTTTTTTTTCATTCTTTATTATCCCTTAATTTCTAAGCGTTCCCACGTGACATGCGTCACGCGATTATAATTAATCATGTACAATCAAGCGGCAATAAAGCTTATAAAATTCCCTGCGTTTTGGCCGTGTTAAAAATATAAAAATGTATTGGGTAGTACAATTATAATTATTTTAATGTACCTATAAGCAAATAAAATTATGAAAAAAAAGAATGCACGTTTGCATTAGAGTATGTACGGAATACAAAATTGTTCACCTGTCTCGATCTTGCAACGAGGTCAGCTTGTGGCTGACGGGGGAGGTACCTATATACATATGTCAGAATCCTACGTGTATAAAGACTGTGGTGAATTTAGAAGTACATCAGTTCTATAAGTGAGATGTTTCGCTCTCAGTGCTCTCTGCCTAATCCGTGATGGACCTGGTATGACGACAGGTCTTAAACTCAAAGGTTCCACATATTTTGCGTACATGAAACTGACCTTTTGGGGCAGTGGTTAGAGTACCTGACTGTTGTGCCGGGGCTCGTGGGTTTCGTTCCCACCCAGAATAAATATTTGTGTGATGAGTAGAAGTATTTATTCTGTGTCTGGGCGGAAAAATATATATTTAAGTACATATTTATACGTATATATGTAGTTTATCAACCGTCAGGTTACCATACCACAAGCTCTCTTGACGCTTACATTGGGATCAGGTGGCCATGTGTGGAGTGTGATGTCCCGAGATATTATTATTACTATGAAACAATCATATGTTATGACGAAGATACAGTATATTCTAATTATATTACACAATGCAGTTTCATATATGCATGCGGTTTTTTTATGCACTTTCTCCGAATGACAAGTCGTGAGATAATTTCAATGACGTTTTTCGCACAAATTGTTTTTCCTTGAAGTATTACATCATGACCACTTATAAAATCGCTTCATTGATTTGAGTAGTTATCGAGAATTTGAGTCAAGTGATACGGTTTTATACAATATAATTATATTTAAACGCGCGAAGTATGTATATCTGATAATGAATGGATACAATACATACATAGAGTCATAATGAATTAATATTTATCAATGAATATCAATGGACGGCGATAAAGATTTATTCCTTATCTGTTTTTTGCTACTCTGTTGAGTTATTTTGTTTCTCTGTTGGCTCTTCCACTTAGACAAAACATTTAACAGTGGTGACTATGGATTAGTAGCTGCAAGTTGAATGGAACTCTTCTCTACCAATAAGCAAACAAAAATTACTGCATTATGAAACTTCTGACGCAAGTCTAATGGCGCGTATGGTTTTTTTATGTTTCCTTGTGTTTTGTTTTAAAATTAAAAACTACAGAATTCCATTTTTTTTCCCTAACTGCTAATTACCCGTTGAATAATATTATTATTGACCTTGACAAACATGTGTTTATCTAAGCAAGTCTCGTTCTAAAAGTATCTAATTAAGTGCAATGACAATAGAAGTGTCCAATTAAGTGTAGTAATTAAATAATAACCGTATATTGGTGTCTAAAGAATAATAGAGAATGCCATCGGATATTAAGTCCGCCCTTTGTAACCAACTATAAGTATAGGTAAACTATAAAGAATAAATGAATAAAATAAATAAATTCCTTCCTTTACATTGTTAGACGCAATGTATTGTTGTTAATTGTTTAGAACAATTTCAATACTGAGATACATGAATACTATCCTGCATTCTCAGGTTTTTGTTTGCCAATCCATCTTGAGATTCCATAATTATATTACTTTTATGGGTTATTACAACTATTTATGATCAAGAGAACTTTTTTCTTATGTAAAAGTCAATAAATAAATATTAAGCACGTGATATTAGACGATAATTTACATTGATGTCTAATAGGCGTTTATTTATATGACTGCCTTTTGTAGGAAATTCTAATTTATTTTTTTATAAAAAATAAACTTAAACGATAACGGTAATATTAATGGAAAATCATGTTGAAGAAAAGTTGCCATTGTACACTCATACACATTGCTTATGGTTCTACATACGTTCTGCAAGGTGTGAGCAGTCGAGCATCGCACTCGGCTAGTGTATAAGTAGCTTTAGTTCTTGTTTAACAGTGCTTCAATGACAGTTTTCGGTGATGATAATGATAAAGAGTCATCGTGTACAATCGATAATAGCTTTTGTGTCCACAGTAAACAAGTGCCATACTTGTAGGCAGATAGCTAATTGACCTTGTGTCTTATAAAGCGATGTTTTTTAACCAGAATCTGGGCAAATTGTTGCACTACAATTAAGCCCACATCATTAAAGCCTTTAACGACATGAAATAAACATCGAGCAGTCCCGAGTAGGCACGGAGCGCGCAACTTTGTTTGTCACAAGTTAATTCATTTAATTGGCAGGTTCGTGTGTATGGAGCGCTATTTGCTTTGTAAATGCGTAATACAACATAAATCATTCTTTACTGCCCGTAATTACGGCTTGATTTCATTCGATTTGATTAGTTACACCCGAGTCCTACTATTGGTACCGAAGCAAATACATATATGTATATAAATTTGTCTATTAATTTACCTGTGCGCAGGTATGAAGAGCGCGACGAATTGGTAAGAACCACGTGGTGGCGTTAAGGACGAGATATTTAGCAGTACGTGCTCTCTGGTTATCCCTTAAGGGACCGAGCATGACAATATAAATTTTGTAATATTATACTAAATTTTACCTTAGCATATTTGCTTTATATTTTTAATACGTTTGTATATAAAATGGCTGCTGCTGATGATAAATAAGATAAAAGTTTCCTGTAATCTTACGATTATCATACTACTGATAACAAAAGTCGCAAGTATGTTTATCGCATAATATGTAATAGCTATAACAGCAACGCGAGACCTAAGCGAGTTTCCCGAGTAGGGGTGTCTCTGGTGTTGGATGCGCGTACGATTACGTACGATTAGGTACGATTGCATATAATTGTATAATCACGGGTCGTGACACTAAGAACATTTGCGACCCTACTTTGTTCTCTGGGTTTTTACGCACACAACCCAGCCACACACACATTGGTTCGTCGCTGTGGTTATGAATTATGATGTCAGACGATCAATATTTCCTTTGATTATGTAAAATTAGTTTTGATTACT
This sequence comes from Jemadia pseudognetus, assembly GCA_018244755.1. Taxonomy (NCBI): domain Eukaryota; kingdom Metazoa; phylum Arthropoda; class Insecta; order Lepidoptera; family Hesperiidae; genus Jemadia; species Jemadia pseudognetus. Next base: position 17,150 of record DWTO01000240.1, read on the forward strand.
TTGTGGAAATATAGGTGTACTTAGTTCAAATGAAGTAAGCAATATAATATGTAGATACCTATAATAGAACACATGTTAATAATTGATGGGTTCGTTAGTAGGGTGGTCGCATGCGCAACCTTGATTCCCTTAATCAGGCTTAGGTTCAAATCGTGGGTTGAGTGCCATCGGATTTTCCTAGTTTAGAATAATTCAATTTGACATTTCTAGTCGTGTGGATTTGTGTCCGGTATACGGTAAAGAACTCATTTCCTACTTCTTTGGGCGACGTAAACCTAACTGGTGAAACATGTGGACTTTAACTTTTTTATACTAACCATATTTTGTTTAAGCGGTCACTTCAAAACGAGTACTCTTAGGGATCACGTTACAATTACTACGTAATTGCCTAGCACAATAATTTAATAAATACTCGTAACGTTTCGAAAAAAGCTCGTGTCGTTTTCTACGAAATATAAATTACCGACACTAATTTTTAACACACGACAAATACGAGTGAAATGGGAATGAACCAAATGAGCCATCGTCGGTATAACGCTGGCGAGTATAAAATTAACAAATCGCCATAATTTACATCGTAAATTATGCCTTAATAACATGGTCGCTTATCTCCAACTAAGATATCTACTACTGAAAACCTTCACGTAAGTAAAACTGTACGAAAATGAACCTTAACACTATGAATTTACGGTCTAGTTCACTCCGAGAGAAGTAGAAATGCGTAAATAATAAGTTGGTATGAGCTGGTAATAAAACAAAAGGAATGATACGTGCAAGTTAATTACGGTCAGAAATGTAATTAGGTCTAATCAAATAACGTAATCTTGTGTTTATTTTTTTTCTATACAGCAAAACAATTTTGTAGTTCAGTTTTTTTATCAGCCAGCATTTGCAATAGATTGTAGGTAATTATAACGATGTTTTGTGTCCATTATTATGTACATAAAAAGTTCATTTTATTTAATCTAAATATATCTTTATATACGTATTTAAAGATACATATAAAATTCATGTATAAAATATTTAAATTATAACGTTATACAACATTATTATTTTTATAAGTATAATTTTTTTAGCGACAACTGAATAACATGATTTGTTACAAGTATATTTGACTTAAACATGGAGGTTTGCGGGGAACTGTACGAATTAATTGACATCAATGTTTGTAATAGACTCACGAATATATAAAATGTGTACGTATGTCAATATATATAGGTACTAACAATGTTTGTGTCATGTCATTAACCTAATATATATAAAAATCTCGTGTCACAGTGTTTAATGGTCGAACTCCTCCGAAACGGCTTGACCGATTTTTATGAAATCCTTTCTGGTATATTTGGTGGGTTTGAAAATAGAACGTGGCAATTTTTTATATCTTAATGTGATACAGGTGGCCCTATCCAGGAAATAAATGTCTATATTTTCTATGTCTCTTTTTGTTTTTCTTTAGATTTAGCATCAAAAATATCTTTGTTTATCTTCCATTTTTTGTACCTTTGCATGAACAATTTCGAAATAATTTAATCTTCGTTTGTTTTTCAAACAATTAAACATACATTTAAACACACAATATTTTGCTTATTTATATTTAATAACCAATATATTCACTTGAAATAATTAAAAATACAAAACAGGAATAACATTTACATACATAATGTATTGCGTGACGTCGCGACATTTTGTTTCTTGGTTTCTCGCTTGAAATATACGAGTACACCGCGCCGGAATGTTGTATTCGGGAGGTTATTCCACTACCGTAACCTTAAGTACCTTATACTTAAGGTTTTTAGAAAACATTACTTTTTGGAATGAAAAATCCATTATTACTTCTATAAGTTCACATCAGAATTGTTCTCAGGGTAGGTAGAGAGCATCAGTGCTTTAATCTAACTTTATACATCTGACCTGACATACTTCTCAACATCTTCACTCTCCATAATCTCGTAGGCTATGGAAACTCTTGACTACCTCACCTGAGATAAGAGTTCCCAATTTTTTGTCTCTTTCTATCTCATTAATCTTCAAATATTCTGTCTACGGCAGTTTGATCAATTCTTTTTGAGTGAATGGAATGTACGGACGCTAGTAATATTTTTTGTATGCATTATTTTTCCTGAGTATATGAATATGTGAATAAAGAAGTTTCAGACATTACGTTAGGGTTTCCATGACGACGTTTCATTGTTTCATTTTGTAAGTACCTTTTTAATTCGTAGGTACTTCTTAGGTTGTTGTATATATTATAATTCATTAAGAATATTTCGAGCGGTTCCGAGAAAAGGTGACTCTCATTTAAAATCAGTAACGGATGACATTCCTTCTAGTATTGCATTGATTATTTGGCGACTTGAATTAAACATTATAATGGAGTCCGAACGTCCATTAAAAAAATATTACATCCTCTTGATACATTCATAAGTTGCTAATATTTGCGATGTAACGTAAACTCACGTCTGTAATCCACGAAAAGGTAGGCAGAGGAGTGTAGTGCACTCCTACGTTTCACCAGTTACGTTTACGTCCCACCGTAGAATAGGTAGTGAGCCTATTGCCGTAAACCGGGCACCAATTCAGACTCCGAGCGCCCCTAATGGTAAATTTGACAACTACTTTTTGCGATGTGTAGGTCAACAATAATAAAATTTAAATTAAACCCAAGCTTAGTATTCTTTATAAATAAAATGTATCCCTCAATGTTCGTTCCGTTCTACGCTAAACGAGTATATCCGTTTCCGTTTATTAAATTTAGTGTTTAATTGGATAACATCATCATTGTATTATAAAGGACATTCCGTTATTTAATCGAATACATATATTTATAATTGTTCAACACAAGTATTCATTTACTGTGAGGAACGTTTGATTCGATTAACGATTTGATTAAATTGCGTAAATACGTAGTAACTATCAATCTATCGAGATATAGGTATGTGGGTGGATGTAAATATTGTTTAATTACGATTTTTTTGATAATATTAAAACTGTAGTCAATGTTTTTTAGATACGGAGCTTATCATGATCGTGTTTATTTTTTATTGTACGCTTTAGTTATAATATAAGTAGTTATAATCAGCCATTACAATTAGGCAACAATTAAAACAGCGATCTATTATAATTATAGCTGCGGTCGCCAAACTTTGCATGCGATGTAATCTTTTAAATTTAAATATTCTACGAAGCCCCAAAATAAATAAATACCTGTATTTGTTACATTAATTTTATTAACGGACACTTATAATGTACACTTTAAAGAAGTTGTCTTCATTGTACTTAACATCACGCCTATAATCCAGGAATAGTAAGGCTGAGATGTGCAGTGCATTCCCACGTTTCAGCAATTATGTTTACGTCCCAACATGGAACATCGGTTGAGCCTATTGTCATACACTGGGCAAAAATTCAAACTCCAAGCCACTACCAGAAAATTTAAATTTAAAACGCCAATATACTTAGTAGGTACTCGACATTTCAACCGCGGAATTCTTGATTACCAGACACGTTTGGATTGGAACTACTAGAACAAGGCAGGCTCTCGTAATTGTACTTTGAAATAAAAAAAAGTTTCCTTTTAATATGGCACAGCCGGGTAAAACCTGCCCAATCCTGTATGCTCTTTGTGATCAATTTTTTCCAGAACCCGCGCATACGGTTTAAAGAGACGCATGGTTCCGTGTAATACATTGAGAATAGCAGAACTAAAATATTGCTCGAGATTCCTTCAGGATGTTTCCATTTCGGTATTTTCTATAAATGAACAGAATAAACGGTAAATGAACTGTTAATTCGATGTTCAAACTTTATGATTGTCTCTTCAAGACAAGAATAAAAACTGTTACTGATATATCATTACATCGTATAAAACTTTACATGTGCAATAATACACACACACATACATACAGGGACACACCCACACACACATCCCCCGTATTCGAGTACAATCGCACCGCGTTCACTATAATTGTGTGCAATGTAGCAATTACGTTACGTTAGGAGAATGAAAATAAAAAGATTTTATCAAATAATTAGTTACTACATTACACGGCTTGCCGCCGCCAAATAAATATAATGGTGCGATGATGCAAAATAATATATAGAGCGATGTTAGTTTAATATACGCATTTATAAGTAACATCACGCCTGTAATCCCCGTAGAGCAAAGCAGAGGAGTATAGTACACTCCCACGTTTCACCAGTTAAGTACGTTTGTATCCTACTATGGAATAGGTGGTGGGCCTATTGCCCGACATACACTAGGCAATAATTCAGACTCCGAGCTATTACTAGAGAATCTAAATCAGAAAAATCCTATAGTGCCCCAGGATCTGGGGGGATTTGAACCCAGGGCTTCCCGATCAGCCAACCAACGAGGCAGTCACGAAAGTCAGTTATGAAAATTATACATTTTTAAAAATCGAACTCGATAATACTATAAACACCATTGTAACGTAAATTTTTTAAAATAACATGTCTATGTTATTGCGTTCTTTGTCTGTCAAATGTCAATTGTTAAGAAAATGCGGTGTTTATGTCATTAAACATTGCACAGGAAATTACGTTTTTACAAGACGTAGGTATGAACATATAGTTACGGCGAATTCAACTAAATCTGTTTTTAATTTCCTTGTAAACGAAATTACGATGATAATGTTTTGTGTTGTTTCATAACAATTAATTGATAACGGTCGACACTTTCTGTTAAGTGTAGTACTATACATTTCATATAACACATCTACGTATTTATAATTAAAAGCAACACGAAACCAAGTGGTCGGTCACAAAAAAAACAATCTACAGATAAACGACTTCTTCGCTGTTTCACGTGTTTGTTAAATTGCAATAATTTATTAGTCTCACGCGCAACATATACGAATGTGAGCGATGTACTTGGGGTGTGCAAAAACCGCGGGAAAACACTCACTTTCTCCGTCCAATTATAGATGGCACTGTGATAAGGTTATGCGTGGGCATACGACTGTTCTGTCGCGACGCTCGAGCTGCGCTCTAACCCTCGAATTACGGGGGCCGAGGTGACACGTTCTTATTTCTACATGCTATTACACGCGAAGTTCAACTTTATTTATTTAAAATTAAATGTAAGTTACTGTACTGCGGCGTCAATGTTCGATATTTAAAATTTAAATTGAAATTCTTAGTCGATCGCATCACCGATCAGCCTTCTCAGTTATAATGGAATCTTTGATTCGTACGGTTGTTTTTATAGGTTAGAATTTTACCTATTTGTTAAAACGTATAACAGTTTTTCTAACTGTTATCCCTCTGTGTCACGAAAATATACTGTTGTAAATAATGTTATGAATACAACAACACTTTTAATTCCATCCCACCATAATGTTTTATTCACTGTATTTAATTATGTAACGTATATCATTACTTACACATACAATTATAAACGCACATCAATCTTTGATAAACTAATGAAAAAACTTGCTTTTTATCTTCGGCTAGTATTGTACAAGTGTCCCTGTACCATTATTAAGATTAGAAATCCTTAGTATTAACACAGAAACATAGACATGATATATAGACATATTTAGTAAGTCAATAACAAGCGTTAATTCTTTATTAGTATTACTAGCAATTAATTAATGTTTTGTGATTAATATGATTAAAACAACCATTATGTTAATAAAAACACAATGAATTAACTTTCGAATGATCACAGAACATATTATCTCGCTCGTGGTACTTATGTAACAACGGCTTGTGGACCTCATAAATATAAATTCCCACCTTGACTTATGCGCCGATCGCTTTGAATGGCAATCAGTCGATTAAGTCGTTCACCAGATATTAATTGCATAAACCAGGTTGCAATCGTGACGTCCTAGACTAGACCAACGCGATATAAACGTTGTCCGAGCCGCGTGAATAATTCACATCTTTAATAGCGGAACGGTTTGAATGTGAAGAGATTGAACATTTTAATTCCTTGTAGAGTTCATTTTTGGTTACATTAGGTGAGGTCATGTTAGTTGAGGTTAGTTCAGGTTGGGTTAATCACTGGGATGTTGCAATGGGAAGTAATTGTAATGTAAATAAATAAATGAACATAAAACAGGATTGTTTGTTGTAATTATATAAAAATATACAGGCACGAGGAATTTTTGTTTACAATCCCAACGCTGGGCATGCGTCTATCAGAAGAACAAAATAAGGCAAGAAGTATATAAAATAACACAAATTATAATATTATTTTTATGTTTGTCATCGTCATCACTTGCAGTCAATCAATTGACTACAAAGTTTTGTATATTGTTACAATTATACCGTTGACATTGCAAAGTAATATACGAGATGGGTAGAAAAAAATTGAATATGGAATAATTGACCTTACAACTGTTTATGTTAATTTCTGTGTGTACAAAAAAAACACGAGGGACAATAATTGTCTTAATAGGGCCTGTCCTAACTTATAATTTATATTGTAGTTGATCGATACTTCTCAGAAACGCAACATTCGTTTAGGCGGCGAAAAATACGAACAATTTCCATCATCTTCTGTCATAATAACATACATATATATATATAGATGGATATTCTCGTGAATTCATGAACCGGTTATGTATTTATCATATTATTATTTGTAACATCGTTATCAGAAGTAGAAACACGGGCGATGTAGCTATGCTGCGGTACACGCGGCGACACGTTAAATCGTAATAACAAAAGAACGAGGAACGAGGAACGAGTGAACGAGAACGAAGGAACACGCGAAATACATTCGACACAAAAATTAATTTCTCTGTACCCTGGTTGCCGATACAAATGACAAAAAACGAACCACCGGGACTAAATTG
>DWTO01000241.1:0-23963 GCA_018244755.1 Jemadia pseudognetus
GGCAATAGGCTCACCACCTATTCCATAGTGGGACGTAAACGTAACTGGTGAATTGTGGGAGTGTTCTACACTCCTCAGCCTACCTCTTCGGGGATAACAGGCGTGATGTTACGTTACGTTATTATATAACGGATACCTCGAACAATACGTCGTTCATTTCAAATATATCATAGACATGTTAAAACATATTATATTTTTAAATTATCTCCATAATTAGCGAATTCACTTCTCTCCGTGAGCGTGTGTAACTTACCATACAACACCGGAAACCCCGTAGAAGTAAAATGGAGTTTGCCAAGAGATGTAGTCCGTGAGCAGTCCGGAGAGCGGCATGCCGACCACGATGCCCGCGTAGGTGCCGCAGAACGCCAGCGTCGCCAGCCGCGAGCGCTCCAGCGGCGGCGCCCACATTCGCCATATCCCGTGGCACGACGGGTACGTCACACCCTACACAATTATTCATCTTATTTATTGTTCCAAACTTGTCCATTACTAACACGCATTTAAATATCTTTTGCTGTAGATTTCATTGTTTTATACAGAAAAGTGAGTTTATATTATTTACTAACGTTTTTTCTGTTTTAAAAATACGAATATGACTAATTTAAACGTACGCATATCAACTTTCATATCAATGTTTAAGCGTAATTCCCGATATTTTTTAAATCCTTGTGTCCTATAAACATATATAATAACATTTGTTCAACGAAATAAAATATATCATAAATCTAACAATAGGTTTCGTATACCTACATAAATATATTCTTGTAAATCTGAAGATTTAATACGATAGCACTGCTATTGAGGATCGCGCTAAGCCGAGCACAAAGATGAGTAAATACGTAACCATGGCGATGCGTGGAGGGATCTATAATCCTAAAGAGCCTTTGTACTTTGGAAAGCGATTTTGACTGAACTCAAGTGCGATTAGGAGCAGATACCGATCAATGGCGAATTGAAACCGTATTTTATATTATATGTATAGGGTGAAATAATATCAACGATGAATACGGACAGACATGATGACAGACATGACAGCCTACTTGATGTTCCCCGAGAGTTAAGCAAAGACACAACCGAGCAGGCTTGTGCATAAAAATAGATGCAGTGTTTTATGCAAAATGTATTTAACACAGAAGAAAGGGGAGCGACAGACAAACGTGCCGCGGCGAACATTCCACACGAACGGAACATCCAAATTTGACGCATCACTAATAAGCTTGATCATGCGCCGTCACGTATTGAATGTCAAATGTTCAAAATTTTAGCGCACGTTGTGATATTTGCCACAGGATCTTTTAATCCCCTCCAAACGGAATACCGTATGAGTATAACAAGACACTGATACAACGGAAACATTTATGTGATGTAACATCTAACTTGTAGGTGGGTAAGTGGTTATAAGGTCCATCTTATCAATATGTCAGATCAACCTGGCCTGCGCGTGGTGACACTCGACACTCAGGTGACTGGCTGATCGCGGTATAGAACTGCCTACCCACACGCAGATACATTTCCTTGTTGGTAACTGTCAGAAACGTAGACCGTCCTAGAAGCTGCGCACTGTGATTCCCAATCCGTATGGCCAAAGTTAAGATTATGAGCAAAATCCCTTTTGTTCAGACCTATAGCCAGCAGAGAATTTAGACAAGCTGATGAAAATGGTAATGAAAATATGGATCCGAAATACTAACCTCAACAAATCCCTGAGCAATTTTCAGCATGACGACGGCCGCTGGCCCGACAGACATGGCTCCCGGGATGGCCATGTTGAATATAGCAGACGCTACGATAGCAGCACCGAAGATTTTGTTAGCTGGGTACATGGACGCTAGAAATCCGCCGGGCACTTGAGTGATGAGGTACCCCGCGAAGTAAGAAGAATCTATGGAAGATTCCACGCTCACTGTCCAGTTGAAAGGGGTGTCTTGTGGTGTCCCTGTTGAAGTCTAAAACAATAAACGTAAATAAACATCCAGATGGGATTTATTTTTTTTGATTTGGATTGTACTACAAATTCTCAAAACACATAAAATTAAGAAAAAATTAAAAAAGATAACAATGAAAGACTCAAGTTGAAACGTAAACTTAATAATACGCATTAAAGACAATTTATTCATTACTGTTATTATATCGTAACACTAGGTCCATTACGGAGTAGGCAGAGATAACCGAATGCCAAGTATCCCTCCTTACAGACCTAACGAGCTTCTTCAACATTCATCACTTCATATGCAGACACGCTAGTTTTTACAGGGTTAACTCTATGGCGTGTTCGATATACGTATGAAGCAACTGAAACTTCAAGAGACAACTTACGTTGTGGACCTCCGTCATCTTCAGCTTGGCCATGCTCATGTTGCAGCGCATGCCGAACATGATGCTGAACCCGAAGCACGCCAGCAGCGCCACGGTGTAGCGGGCGCTCAGGCACGGGCACTCCGCGCGCACGTACTTATCTGATACAAAACAACGATACTCCCTTCCACTAAAGAAAGTAACTGATAGTCACTTTCTACACAATTGAATAACATTACATATCTATTAAAACCTAAAATATCGAATATTTATAATATAACGACAAATTGTGCACGTGATGTAAAAGTTACCTATTTGTCGTGGCGGTGGTCTGTCCGGTGACGGCGGCGTCTCCAAGTCTTCTCCATCGTACATTTGATCGTACCCCTTCTGTTCTACGTGGAAGTTCTCATACTGAGCGTTTCTGTAACAAATATTGTACTGTACACGATTACGAGTACATTATCATTATTATATGATTACGCCAGGTCGCCTATTAGAGAGGCAAAGAGCACGGAGTGGCAAAGTCTCTGTTCTCTACATCTCACATCACTCTTCCAGTGAATCGTAACTACATATAAACGTATACCGAGATTTTATTAAGTCGATCATTGTACTCGTATTTATCACGAAAGTGACTGACGGATTCTAAAGGATAAGTTGTTCATGTGATTATAAATATTACTCATTCGGTTCAACGTCTTCTTTGAACGATAAAATAAATAACCATATAAAATGTATTCGCGCTACGAGAAGAAAAACTAAATCGAGATTTAATTTTGTACCAGTGGTGCAGAGCGTTGAAGGACTCTCTTCACATCGGTACCTCTACGTAGAGTTCGATTACAAATGATATTTCACCCTATTTCCTCGCAATTAGAACGTGTTGATGGGGCGTAGAATGATGAGAAAATAGAGTTAAAATGCACCGTCTGCGTTAATAGCGCTACATGCGAGATTACACCTGCTTCCGATAGGCTGGCTCTTGTTATCGAATGTTTTGCATTTTAACGTTAAGAGACTATTGGAAATTATTAATTACCTTGAGTTAGTGAGTAGGTACGTTATGTCATTTTCATGTCAATCTATATAATATATGTATATATGAGTATTTCTATGTACGTATATAGTGACTCATCACTATATCTCTAAAACTGTGCGTCCGATTGATTTTAAACTTACGAGTAACGTAACGTGAATATTTAATTTGTCACTTAGAGATTCAAAATTCCTACGCTAAGGGGGTAAAATAGAGGTTGAAAGTTTATATGAAACTTCGTCGGTATTGGAGTTACACACCTGATATTTAGGCTTTTAATGGTAATTATATCCCAAAGGGAGGAAAATAGGGATTGAATGTTTTCTCAACATTTCTTCAATTTTAAAGTTATACATCTGACATTTTAGATTTAGGCTCTCAATAAACAAACAAATCAACATCAATAAACAAACAAATCAACAAACAAATGACATCCCTAAGGTCGTGAAATAGGGATAGATAGATGGAGTCCGGAACGTTCATTTCTAACCAAGATTCGATGGATCGAGCTTTATGACCCGGCACCGAGTCTTACTGCCGACCATTCTTGGTTATTGAACATGGTGTTGTTAAGGGGATACACTACCTTGTCAAGAATGGTATTTTAATAGACTTGTGCCGATGTTTTGATACCTTTTTCACAAGAATATTTTACTCAGGAACACTCAGTTATTCCTTCATAGCTAGTACCCCACCAAACCATCACTAAAGTCGGGTAATGCCCACGTTGTACTCTGTTGACTATTTGGGAAGCTACTTTACAGCTTTCAGCATGAATACGGTCGTTTTATTTGTTAAAATATTGCTCAATTGTAAAAAAGTGTAAATCCAAATTCAAAAGTATTTTATTTTTTATTTTTTATTATAGCAGTCTTTATGGCCTGCCTATGTATAGTAACACCTTGTGCATATTAAAAACTTTCAGTAGCAATAGTAGTTGCAGTAGAAGTTCGTGGAATCTACAGGTCGATCAATAAATTGCGTATTATGTAAAAATTGTGTTACAATTGTATTTATTGCAAGACAAATTAAAAAAGCAATGTTTCGTCTTACTCTCAATAATATTTGATTGATCGTGCTTAGCACATACTCATACATCTGTGATTGAACATGTGATACATAATATTAATGGTCTTGACACATTATAATAAGATAGTCTATGTTTATTATGCTTTTACTTGTAAAAAATTAAATAAAATATTTCCCTGTAACCCCTCGTATACATGTTATTGATGGAAACATTTTTAGTAAAACAGCTTACGACTTACAAATTAAATAATCCTAAACGGTTACGCGTCACACTCCTGTTTCGCAAACAGAGACAGCGCGCGGAGGGCGCACGCTAATCGAATCAGCGACGTAACGGCTATGTCACATCGCATACACACAATGAATGTCCACGTCACATCTTGATCGCACTCTAATTAATACACGGAGCCTTTTTGTATTTTTATATTTTTATAGACTTGGAACTTCGCTTGAATGAACGTCGACGTAACATCTTGATTTCGCTCTAATGAATTCGTAGTGTTTATAACACATTTAGACTTAATGTGGTATTGTTTCTATTCTACGAGCATTGTTTTTCGCCGATGTTAATTGTAGTAGCTTTGAAACATGCTGACAATTATAAATAGATGAATGTACTCATTGCTTAATTCATCATCAACTATTTTATTGTTCCTCCGTAGGACACGAGACTCCTTCTCACCATGAGAAGGGCTAAGGTCATAGTCTGCCCAGCTGCCTGCAGCTTGGCAGACTTCAGACTCCTCAGAGTACATAGTTCAAAACTCTAAAGTATGCAAGTTTCCACACAATGTTTTCTTTCACCCTTACAGCATATGAAATTTAGCATTAGTTAATATACTATTATATAATCAATTTAAAACCAATGAAACGCCAGACATGAATACATATTTAATGTGAATATTTCGCAAACCATTTGTATCTCCATAAAACATGGATAACAAGATTGAATTACCTTCTTAAGAATGCATTTTAAATGCAAAATCCGGACGCGCAATATTATAGCTCTGGTTAAACTCTGGTGTCCATTAGCGGTACAAACCTTATTAAGTATTCATATTTGCAGTGTTCCCCTTTATAAAGTGTGACTGTTGATGCGACATCTCCAGTCCAGTTACAGCTAAACGCATTAGAATGAGATCCAGCGAGAGCAGTCGCGTCGACAATTATGCGGGGATCGCGGAACGTAGGGGAGTGTGTGACGCGGTGACGCCATGACGCGGTGATGCCGTGACGCCGTGACACAGTGACGCCGAGACACGGCGTGACGCGTCAGCGCCGAGCCGCGCGAGGGACCCGTCGTTTCCACTTGGTTATGCCTTTTATGCGACGATTCATTACCAAGAGCGTTTAAATGGGGGGAGCGAACAGATAGCCACATTTATTACTTTTGTCAGCGGAAAAATGAATTTCCAGCTCAGTAATCTTGATTTTATGAATGGTAAAAAGTACAACCATATAAAAAGAATTGTGTCTAAATTTAATCGTGCATTTTTGTGTTGTTCCTAATAATTGTTATGTCAGTGTTAGAATTATTTGCCTATTGTTGTACGTGTTATATTTAATAAAAACTGACTAGACAAGAAGGCTGAAGTATCTAAGAAAAATGTCATTTGTAATGTTATGTTAAAAAAATTAAACCGTATAAAAGAATAAAAAATAAAAACACACAGTTTTGAATAACCTTGATCACGAGTTTCAAAAATCTTTTATATTTCAAAAAATCAACTTTTTATATTTAATTAGTTGCCACCCGCGACGTTGTTCGTGTTGAATTCCCCTACAGCCTTTCGCCCTTTACAGGCATATCAATTAATTAAGATATTGCAATATTTAAATATACCGAGATAGAATTACTTTAAAATTCGCAATATTAATATGTATCAAGACGGATGACATAACAAACAAAAACAAAAATTATCATCTTTCGGATCTCCCCTCGTCTCCATTATGATCCGGCTGGCTAATGCACCCCATGCGCATACCTATCATTATGTGACGCAACTAAATGCCATAATTATTGTATCGAGCTAGTGTGTATTTACCCTATAATGGACGCTTACGCTTTAAAGCGTATGCCCTTAGATGTTTTTAATGCATTCCATTTTTCTGAATCAGTTTATAATTTCAGTTACACTTAGATCACCGATATTTTAAACATTAGCTCGGAGCCTAGCAAGCATAACAAGATTAGCCAGTTAAATATGGGGCGAACTTTCTTCGAAAATGTATCTTAATACAGTTATTTTTTGTGCTTGTGTGCTTTATAACATCACGCCTGTAATCCTCGAAGAGGTAGACATGAGTTTAGTAGACTCCCTCGTTTCAACAGTTATATTTACGCCCCTCCATGGAATAGGTGGTGAGTCTATCGCCATACACCGGGCACATGTCTCTCCGTAACACTACTGAAAAATCTGAGTTACAAATATCCGATAGTACACGAGCCTGGATTAGAACCCAGGACCTTCTGATCACGCTTGATCACGCTTGAAACAAACACGACGAACGAGGCATTCTATAGGAGCTTTGTGCTGTGATATAAAAATAATCATCAAAAGTTCCATTTTACGTGGCTCTTATATTATACACATGTCATTTTGTAGTTAGTTTCCAGTAACTTTACACAAAATATAGCTATACTGAAATACATTGCCGAAAGTTTGCCTCAACTTTAACTCGCTAACTAATTTTCATAAACTCCATTAGGAAGTAGTGCATGCTGGTATAATCAAAATTACGACAATCTGACCGTACTAGTGACGTCATCGCTCTGCACTAAACAATATGTTTAATTATAATAGATTACAATGGTAAATTCCGCTTTAATTTTTAGTCACTCTCATTATGCCACAAGCCTATATCATCAATCGAATCCGGGACCTCTCAATCAGCAGTCCCGTTTGCAGCCACTCCACTAGCGAAGCAGTAATATTCTATAAGTAAGCCTAATATTGTGATACTAGTTAACTACTACACTAAAAACATTCATACAGAATGAAACATTAATGATTCAAATTTTCTTTATGTTAATGATAACAAATACCCTGTGGGTCAAGATAACGACACTTTGCATATTATTTTTATATCTTATCATGTAATTGTTATCATAACAAGGCATACGAGTATAATGTTATGTCATACATTATCCCAAAATAAATGATATCGAATGTAATTAAATTGAATAGTATTTACTGATTGTATTACTTGTCAGAAAATATCGTATTATTAAGATCTCACAAAACATGGAGAACGATTTTTGCAAGCTGTTTTGCCGAGCTCCCAAAGACAGGCTCCTGGATGAGACGTGAAGAGCAGGGTGTCGGGGGTAGCGCAGATCACAATATGCACTTCAACAGCCCCCACTATGAATACCTATACAATCCAGGGAAGAACGCAGAGGCGCCTTCGTTAATTAAGATTACCCGTAGTTAGTTGAATATTTTGTGTCATAGTACAAATTAAATCATGGAACTTTATAATAGTATATCAGTCATTAGATTACCTTAACACCAGCTCCTCTTAAGCTTAATTTGGGATCACAGGGGTCGTGTGCCGTGCGTAATGACCTAAGATATGTATTCTTTGAGACACAAATAAGTCAGGAACGTGTATATTGTTGAAATTTATCTGGTGAGCCATAATTATTAATAATAATAAGCTATAACGGACAAGCAACAAAAGTTTACAATGCATCGATTATATTATCGAATCAATGTCCCTATACCTTATTAATAGCAATATGATTATTTTTATAATGGCAAAAGTTATTAATAGCATATTGATTATAAGATTATAATTGTACCTATGTTCGTATTAATTGATAATTCTTTTCATTGTTAATACGATTAAAGAGCTCAGGGGTAGTTCTCATAAGAATTACGCAACTAATTAATTCATGGCGGACTTTACTTCTCTTTGTCTTTTATCTCAAACGAGCAAGTTGGTGAAGTTGGTCGAAGTTCTGCATACTGCTCTCGTCTCTTTGTTGCGATGGAATAGTTTAAAATGTTTACAAAGAATCCTTATTCATACTGAATGGCAATTGAATAGAATGAATTATTTTAGCACTGGTTTTATTGGCTAACATTGTGAATATAGAACATCCATCAGATAATGAGAAATCTAATTTTCATATTTTAAAAATATCCAAAATTGTATTCATTTTATTATCGTCAAATTGTTATCTATGTAGTTAAAGTTTTAGGTGTCAACTATATTATCAGTCGCAATTTTTTACCCGATAATAGTCATATACATATAAATAGAAATTAAGTATATGAAATCTCGATAAGACGAGTAATGAGTTCATCATATTTGCTTTGTAGCAACAATTTAATTATTAGTATTGAAATATGGACGCAACTAATTTCTATATTTCCAATTCCGGTCCTGGGGAGCACGTGGGTGGAGGGTGGCTATTACACCCCGAGAAGCCACCCTCCTTAATTGATTTACAATTGTCGGTTAAATTTGTTTCCCGACCACCCCGTGATCGGGGATCGTAAATGCATAAGTTTAGAGTACGATTGAAGAATAAAAATTTATGCGATGTTAGAGACCCAGCCACAGGAACCAACCTTAGTGTATAAACACTCACCCACTTATTTTACACATATGTAAAAACTTATTAAAACACCACGCTTGTAATACCCGAAGAGGTAGGCAGTCACTTCTACGTTACACCAGTTAGTTTACGTCCCGCTATGGAATATATGGTGAAAATACTGTCCTACACCGGGCGCAAATCCAAACTCCGACCCACTATTAGAAAATTCTAGTTAGAAAAAACTAACAGCAATCAACCCGGGATTCGAACACAAGACCTCTCGATCGGCACCCGAAATTTTTGCTCTTTTCCTTTTATTTTGCGGTCCTATCTGCCGTTAAATAACAAAAATATTGCAAAAATTGTGAACTTATAATAATATAGCGGTATTAAGATTATTATTATACGTTAAAAATCTTTGTCTTTGTCAATTCATCGCAAAGGAACATAGCAGTACTTACAAAGGGTCGAGAATGTTCTATGAAAAAGAATCTCGGAGACTCGGGGCGCTTGTCAACTCACGCGAAACGACGCCCTGACATTGAATAAAACATGTAATAAATCTACGAGTCAGCCTATCGAGCGCGACATTCGCGCTGATAAAAGCCGCTATAACAACTCAATTTGATGCACAAGTCTATTTGTTTATCTAATCTGTCGCGGAATGTTCTGGAATAAAAATGAAAACAAAAGAAGCGCCAGTCCATAAATAAATCAGCAATAAGATCTCCTTTCGACACTCTCGAACATAATAGAGTTATGACGAAAATGGCGAAACGACCGAAGAAATATAACTTGGTGAAACCGAGACGCTTGTTAGCGTCTTCATGATTTTATTTATGACCAGATTTATTTTATGGCCGACGCTGGATACCGGGAGAATCGAATGAGGCGGAAATCTGCCATCGAAACAATATTCCCATCGATTGCCAAGGTAACGACCCCGGACGACCGAAAAGATAGTTTCATGTAGTTTCTTTATTGTAATCTTCGCTAGTAATATTGAATGCATTTTTGTAAAGTTTACTGCTTTAAGAAATTTTACAGGACGTTAATATGTCAATCATTTATCATATATTTGTAAATAATTCAGCGTGCATTAGTGTAAAATGAAAGTCAACACAAGGCATAAAATTTATGAGAACGAGAGAATATAGCCCATGCTATAAAAAAATGCAACCGTTAAAGCACAATATTTTCCAATGTTGGCTACAAACGTTTTAAAACAGAGAATAAGCAACGGCACGCTTTAAAAAACGCATCTAAAACAAACCGGACGTGCTTTCAGCGCGAGTTCGTTTTTTGAATTTATTTGAATTTATGTTCATAGCGGATGTTTGGTAAATACATAAAAATGGAAGGCAAACAGCACAGCGTGTATTTGCTATGATATTCGGAACGTAGGTTCTTATTCTCTTTGCCGGGGTCTAATCTGCCGGGAGGCGCCGCGCGCACGTTCCACGCCGGCCTTTATTGTTTCTTGATATTCCCAGATCAAATGTAGACAGCTACGGGACAAATATTGGAGTGTTGTACACGCGATTTGGTTTTGTTTTACTCTGTTTGTTGTAATCGATATGCTACAAATGTTTCTGATTGTATGAAATAATTTATGAGTGGTAAATTGGGTTGTACTGTTAAAAGTTGGCTATTTGTAAAGTTACGTTTGAGTCTTCGAGAATGAAATTAAACTGGACAACTAATATTGTAATAGACATAATAGTATTACTATTTCACTATTATGTTATATTTTCAAGTCGCTTGCAAAAAAATCTTAATAATTGTGATTCAATCGAAACCTTTTTTTTTAAGGTACACTTAAGCGAGTCACTAAATGTAAAAAACGGAGGTAAGCAAGTTACCCTTTCTTATCACGGTGCCGTAAACATACGGTTTCTCGCAGCGGTAAATAAATTGGAGTGAATTCTTGAAGAAGGAAAATCCAAACAAATCCCTGTTTAATCCCGGGAAGAGTGTTTCGAATCCAGGTTAGTTGTAAATATCAATTACGCAAACACCCTGGCTTAGCGCCGCTTTGGGAACCGGCTGAATTGTGTGCATTAAGGGTGCGAATTGAAATCGCCTATTTGAAATGGGAACTTTGTACTTTTTGTGGCGTTTACGGTATTCAGTTTTTAGAAACTAATCAAAGATTATTTTTATATTCTTCTGGACTAATTTAAACATAATTTAGGTATGGCGACATTCTAATGTGGAAACTAGGACTAAGGACTATTCAATATTACTATTACATATTAATTTTCGAGTCCTACAAGTGAGAGAAAAATGTTAAAAAACATTTCAGAGTACATCCAAACAATGTATCAAGAGATAGATGTATGTTGATGAATCGTGTCACGTTTGAAGGGATTGAAATAATTGGCACTAGCTAGTATCTGCTCACCCCTAAAGGATCTGACGTAACTTAATTATAATAATATATAAATTCATACCTGTACCTAATCCCCGAAGAGGTATGTTGACGAGTGTAGTACACTCCCACGTTGCGCCACTAACGTTTACGTCCCACTATGGAATACATAGCCTAACATCACGCCTGCTATCCCCGAAATTTTAGAAGTATAGTACACATGGAATAGGTGGTGAGCCCATTGCCATATACCGGACACATATCCATATTGAGAAAATCTAAGTTAGCTTAATAATAATCTTCAATAATATATCTAGATACCTCGTTATGAAACGTATGACCTATATTAACGAACCTCGAATACGTCTTAAAACTCTAACAAAATAGAAAAGATGATTGGAATAAGTGACATAATGAACAAAATGTACAATGAACAGCCAATTGGATAACAGTCCCACGGGCTTTCAATAAAATGTCGGCGAAGGCAAAGAGGCTGCTTTAATATTCTCGTCGAAGCCTCGAGAGTTTTATATCTATCTCTTATCATTTTTTCCGGTTCGGAGAAATTATTAGTTTACAACATAACAATTTGGGTGAAATAGAATGTTTTTATTAATTTAGATGACTCCTTCACACCGTCCTAGATACGTCTTACAAAGAGCGTGATACGAATAATTTATGCTGCATTTTTTTCATCCTCTTTTGTTTGACAGCGAATACAAATGTCTTAATATCTAATACTGACATAATATGATTATTTTAATATGGAAGATAATAATATTTTTATGTCAAAGAGATATGCCCATTTTGTTAGGAATGAGTAACAAGGAGCAATGGGTTGTCCCGTGATGCGTCACAGGATCGTGGCTCGAATGGCGGCTGTTAATAGTATATTCAGTTCCTAATTAAAGATAAGTTTAAATAACTAAATTACCTATACGACGTTGGAATTACTTAGCAATAAATAAAAGGAAGTTATTTTTATTAAACCAATTTTATTATAATAACAGTTTATTTCAATTTCCACCTAATTTTACATAGTTATTGGATTTTTCTAACTTAGGTTTTGTAGTGTGTCTCGGAGTATGGATATGTGTCCGGTATATCGCAAAAGTAAAGAAGGTAATTGTCGGAGTGTAGGGTACTTACTATACTTCTCTGCCAACCTCTTCGGGGATTACAGGCGCGATGTTACATTTTACAGAACGTTCACATATTTATGTAAACGGAATTGGCCAAAGTTGAAATCAATGTGAAACAAACTATAATCCCCTCCGCGGCGTAGCCAAATCATAAAAAGAAATTGGCATACCTGTGACATCGTAATGCGCTCCCTCGGGGCCGCGCACGACTTGTGAAGACATAAAACTTACCGATGACTTGCCATAACCGGCCGGGGACACGCAATTATTCCACGGGAAATACACTTCGTCTCCGGGGACTATAATGAGCGACCCTGGCAACCGTGGGACGGCAAGTGAAACTATGTTATGTTTGGGGTACTTCATTTTTGTTGCATTCTTCATATGTCCTGTACAAAGCCATATGGGTTGTACTATACTGACCTGACTTTCCGATGGTCCAATAATTAGAGCCGCTAACTGCTGATCCAAGGGTCATGGGTTACGGCCACACCCAAGACATATAGTCTGTCAGTTATTTGTTCTGTCTAGGTATAAAAACATCTATATCAATATATTAATATGTATATACTGATATATTTTTTTATTATAACAATAAATTAATCAGTGTATATTAATACTGATATAGATATTTTTTTAGACCCAAATTGTGGGTTCAGATGGACATTTCTAATCGAGTATCAAGATTATTGAAGCAAGTTTTAATTGTATAAATAATATGTGTAATGTACACCCACATGTGACGTTTGGGTATGTATTGGACACAATATTATAGCATTATAATGACGTAACCCTAACATCACGGGCGGTAATACTCGAAGAAATAAGCAGAGGAGTGTAGAACCTGTCCACGATTCACCAATTACGAGTAGGTACGTTGATTTGAACCCAGGCCCTCTCGATCGGCAGTCGCACTTGCAACCAACGCGATCAACGAGGATTAATGATGATAATTACAAATAATTTTCTTAAAATCAAAGACATTAGCTACGGAATGATAAATATTACCCCATGTAGCCGTAACGCGAACGACGTTATTCTTGTTTTTTTGGACAAATTTACTTTTTAATACAAAAGATATTAAGGGTGTGACTCAGGAAAGAAATAGACAATCGAACGAAACAACATTGCATTTGCAAGAATTAATATTGGCCAATATTATAAATCACTTTATATGGTCTAATCGTGTAAATCCTTATTTTCATTTTAATTATATTTTATACATTCAGATGTAAATTTTAATTTAAACTTAACTTTAACCTAACCTAAGATGAATTTAATTTAAATTTTCTGTAAACTTAAAATCAAGAAGAACACGCGCTTGTTCGCGAAATACTTCGCGTTGTATCTCGGCCATGTCCTACTTAATCGTTTCCATAAATTTAATTGATATTAGACTTACAATTAACTGAACTCATATAATTAATTATAAAGATCATTAAGGATTAAAGCGGAACAACTTAAGCGTATGTATTATCACGAACATTAGGTTTATAATTTATGACAGTGATATTTAAATTGCAGATCAAAAGAAGACTGTAATTCAGGACTGAAACAGTTCTTAAATAAGAGCGGTTACTTTAATCATTACCATGTTTCATATTATTATCATTACATCGTTACGCCAGGTCTCTTACGGACTATACAGAGTGCCAAATATTTCTATTTCAAATATATTACCCCAATTTTGCGGTTCATGTTAATAACATCGACTATTTTCATGACTGTAATATTGACAACTATAGGTTCAAAATTAAACGCTAAAAAAATATATATAAAAGAAGTTTAAGACAATGGCATACGTATATGCCATTTGCAAGTATTTTAATCTTATAAGATTAAAATACCTGCAACAAACGCTGCAAACGGTGTCATTATCATTTAATCTTCTAAAAGTACGAAGAGATTTTATTTACTCTACGAGCCGTATACTTACAGTAACCATCGCCAGAACATGTTCCCTTAGGATTTCTTCACGGCGAATCAACAGGTTATAACAGGATTCACACCCCGGAAACTTTCTAAACAATTTTCTGTCTTATCCTTAACAGTTAAAGTCCAAATTACAACAAGGACTCTGCCGAGAGTTAAATCGCTATGAAACGACCTGTGGATTTCTTACACGATGCCAGATAACCTATCGCGAACTTTGTGAAGCCAAATTATCTCCGTTTGGAATTATTGGTATCAATATTATTTTATTTTACACATTGGGAGCTCCAAAATGGTGTTCTGTTAACTCGACACTGTTATAAGCAGACTACTTTCACAACGAACGCATCGTATTCACTGACAATCTCATTTATCGTATTCTCTCGTGCGCAATGAAACGCTGAAACGGTGGTGACGTCACGGGAGCTGATATCAAACTAGCCAGAAATGCGTGCCACGCTCCCTCTGTCCTTACTTGCAGAGATATTCCGCAATCTTTCGCTTCTGCTCTTGATTTATTTCGAACATTAATTAATTATCAAATATAAGTCATCACCCTGAGAAATAGCTGTATTCTTATGTTTCCTCCCTAACACTAAAAACTTGATTACATATACTTTAAGATACTAAGGCAAAATATAGAGCACCAACTGAAAGTAAATCGTACAATAGAGTATTTTTATTACGTCGGCTTAGAAATAATGACCGTAACGATATGAGAGATAAGATACGTTAACATTTTCGTAACCTAAAGCGGTCGTAATAAAGTTTTAAACGAATTAACGAAACGCTAATGACTTCTCTCTATGTTAACTAGCACATAATAATTTCCTGATCATTTCTCCGTAAAAATAGCTGAATCACACTGCCCGATTGATCCCGTATTCCTGTGACAGGAGCGTATCGTGAAAGTACTGTATGAGAGAGAGGAACGACAACAGTCACAGAGGGAGAGAAAACAAAAGGAAATTTCATTCAAGATCAGCAATCTTGTTCTCGGAGTATTAACTTACGTTGTAATAATCAATCACTCCCTTTTTATCCCTGCCGTCTTACCCATATAAATTCAAATCACTGTAAAGGAGTATCTAGTATTCGTTAGTATATTTCCTTTTTGCTTACTTTTGCAGAATGACGTTGAAAGTCTCGCGAGCGCTCCAGTTTCGCAGACAATGCCCCAATTTATATCCAACTCACTTACTGAACTCTATAGAGACGGGCGAGCGAGTGAGGCGAATAAAGTACCTATATCTATCTCTATTCGCATCACTATTCGTTAATCTTATAGAAAGTATTACGTGTTTTCACACCCAAAAGTATGTGAAGTTACGAGTAGAAGTATACAAACATAACACATCATCAGTCTGTCTCAATCTGCTGCTAGACAAAGGCCTTCCTATAGGGGTTGTAACCCGTCGTCCCCACGTTGGGCATGGGAGCTTGGCATAGTAGGGAATTATGCGCTGATAACAAATGTCGCTTTACTTGACACCGCTTCGCTATAGCTTTCGCTACAGCTAAGCTTTGCGAACTAATAGCTTTAATATTACAAGGAAACTAGTTTCCTGACTTTATTGGATTAAAATTTCAAATTACTTAACACTATTCATATCAGAATCTTTGAAACTGACAAACGCAAGGAAAGCAACAATAGCTTGGTTAGATCGATGGAAGCATATTGTGTTCGCTACACATATTATTTAGTATCGGAAGAGAAGTTAAAAAGCGTCCACAAAGCCAATTACATTAAAACATTCTGCCGGGACAAAGGGCGCGAGAACAATGCCTGCAAGGAGCCCGCGATATGTCTTTCAATGCTTTTAACTTTCCACTGATGGCGCGGAGGGAAAATGGTGACGGCGCGCGACAAATGCGCCCTGTAGTGATGTGACGCGCGGTCTTGTTTTAACTACGCTTTTTGGTATAATATTATTTAGTGTATTTGATATAAGTTTTAATAGAGGAATTAGAAGTGTAGAGCCCAGGCTGCCCTCACCTACCCGTGGAGCGCCACGCTGTGCAAAAGTCTCTGGTGAAGGGCTGATCCGTGTATAACGCAGTCTACCAAAAGCCTACAAAGGTACCTAACATCAAAAAACAGCCCGTGAGACCTGTAGTTTTCCAGATTGTTTTCATAGTCGTGTATATTGTGCCAATCTACACTGAGTATGAAGCATCCATCGTCGCCGACATAGGCGCACGTATGGGGCGACAAAATTTTACCAAAGACCAACGTGAAGTATAATTTTTCATAACTGATTAAAAACATTGGTCACGTTAAATATAATAAAAACATACATGTACCTATTAATTGCTTTTTCTTATTTTGAACATGTTATCTTTATTAATAAATTTTAAATATTTTAACCGTCCAATATGATTAACATAATAAAAATGTAGATATAGACATTTGTGACGGAAGAACGTCACTAATAAAGAAGTGAGACGTAACCAATGGGGTATCACGGCTTGGTTGCACCACAAACTCATTTTATAAATCGCCCGTCCGCTCGCCCGGAACCACGCGTTAACTCACCCTCTGGAATACCCCCTTTCACCACACCATAAAGCCAAACGTCAGCTATACGAAGCCAGTGAACAAGAGATCCATTACTAAAATCTCATCACAAAATGTATAATATTAAAAATGTAAATAATTACTTGGCAACGGTTTAATTTGACGATGTACTCGTATAATAGTAACGTTATGACTATCGTATCGAACAGACAACCCGTGAAGCTGAACGAGGCACCGTATTATTCGTTATATAAACGAGGTCCTTTCCGTGGACCACTCGCTTAATAGACAGTATCAAGCCGAAGATCTTAAGTAAATCAAATCGCCCCATGAATGGCGACGAACCCGGGGCTTTTCACGGAGTTTTCCGCTGATGGCTATCACAATAGTAGGGGATCAAGAGAAACTTATCTCAGAGGAGGTCGCAAAAATGTTTCTTAATGCTTATTTAAGGAGCTCCCATTTGATGTTATCGACCTACCGAAGACCCGGCTTCATTATATCCGCGTAAAGTGTCGTCTAGACTGGTATAATCCACTTCGGTACACTACATCCTACCTAATGAAACTTTGTACAATATCTCGCTTGTATCCTTCCTAGATTATATTTAGATTTTACTAAGAGTAATAAAAATAATTTATTGCTCGTATATTAAAAAGTTGATACCGTTACAGTATAAATGGATTCCCCGTCGCACAGAAACGCAACATTTTTACAAGGCTTCGTATTTACATCTTTATGGTTCCTTGGCGTTTAATAAACCGCGAATATAAAACCACTACGCCGAGGGTTGTGCGCGCAATCTGCGAAAGCGAAGTGAAACCGCATCGAAACCCCTTTCAGTTACGCGAAACGCCTTTACTATGGGCTTTGAAAAACAACAATAACCCTCTACATACGTATGTATGAGGATACGTAATATACTTTAAAAGTACTGCGACCACAGAGCAATGAATATCGACAAGGTTCACAATTTATTTGCAGCAAAATTGTTGTAAACAAAGTATGTTTTATACGACGTAACACAATTTGCTTCTGATGAAATTATTTAAATTTTGAGGAAATATTTTTTTTATTTCAATTTAATTTAGTAGCATTACGAAACTGTGTCATGTAATTTGCACTCCTATTTATTATCTATTTAATTAAGAAAGCCTGTTTAAAAGTTATCTGTAACCTTTATATTAAAGTCATGATGAGTGTTGTAGTCACATTCATTTCTAACAAATCCAGTAGTAATACAGTTGCCACTTCTCATCGTTTGCGAGCTCTGCACAAGACCCCTCTCAGTTTAAGAGCCACGCTATTTTCATGTTTCGGGACTACAAATGGGAATCCATTTAAATACTAAAGCCAACATTTCAATACGACGAGATGTAAAGTAAGCTAAAAAACGAATTGAGAACCTTGTAGATTCATCGCGTGAGCTCGATACGACGGGGCTGCGACAGAGTTTATCAGCCGGAGAGAAACATGTACAAAATTGGATTAAAGGATTTTGTAACAGCTTTCGGTGTTTGATACCAAGCCTTTCTATTTTTCTCTTTCAGATTTTGTGAATATATCCAAATATATCTGTAGGTATGTATGTAATTCTATTTACTGTACTGTTACATAAATATCCTTATTTCTTAACGATATCACTTTTCTTAATTACCTCCTCATATACAAGCAGAAAGATTATAAGACGATTAGAGTTTAGAATTAAAAACATTACATACGTTATAACGGTATATATAACTATGTCTCATTTCCGGACAAATATATGTATGTCTCGATTTGTCATTAAATTTGGGTACACATAGCTGCGTCAGCTTTGCCGCTTTGTAAGCCGATAGAAATAGTCGCAAAGGACGTTCCGCGTAGAGCTTCCCTTTGAGCGGAGTTGAGGGGCTTGCATGAAATAGATTTGATTGTGAACGATATACTTATTTGTTTGCCGTTGATCGACTCGCTCCGCTCTGGGGGTGCAACGTGTTCGTCGACTGAAACTTAATTTGGGCTCCTTTATGCCTCTACAGACGCGTGTAGCCTCACAAGCTTATGAACTTTTCGACTGATGTATTTACGAATACCTACGAGGTCCTTTTCGCAAAAAGATTACTGCGTATTTAAATTATTACAAAAAAAGTAAGTTTTTGTATATAAGTTGCAAGTTAAAGTACTTCAACAGTAGAATATGTGATTATTTTTATGTTTTACCATTCGCGATGTATAAGTAACCGCTATGTCTTTCTACTCAGGCTGACCATATGTTAAAATAGGAATTGAATTATTGTATTATATCATCAAGCCAGGTGCCTTAGGGGCAAGACAGAGACCGACGAAACTCAAATACATATCTGCATCCTTACGAAACTATCGTACATGTTCTACGTTAATCCCTCTCTTCAGACATGCATTAAAAGCTCTTTTTGCTCATCGTAATCATCCTCATATTGTTCTCGCTTTGTTTCACAATACAAAACCATTAAAATATAAAAAGCGAGTATGTAGCGGCGTAAGCATTGACGAGGGTTTGAACCGCTGTACTAAATCGTTCGTACACATTGTCGCACTTCCGCCTGGAGACGCGACAAAGGGTTGCTCGCTGACTGATTGCTTAATGGACAGTGACGGCGATAGCGGCGTGATAAATCACCACCGTCATTACCCCCACCCATTATCTAAAACCAATCTCCGCACCAAACTTACAACTTTGCGCTTTTCGCGTAATTGACGCGAACGCAGGGCGTTCAGGGTACTTTTTCCGCATTTAATCCAAAAAAAAATATTTAGTCAACAAGGCGAAAGCTTACATTAGTATTAATATCATTTAATTTCGATATAACTAGACGGCGAAGGAAAATTTCGCGAGGAAACCAGCACACTTGACATTTCTCTATAATGTTGTGTAAGGCGTGTGAAGTGCGCCCCCGCACTTGGTCAGCGGGTCACAGTGTGACCTGAACCCTTCTCATTCTGAGATGAAAACCTTGTCCAACAGAGAAATAGTAAAAGAGTTCGTAATGATCACGATAAAATATGATTTTACTGTGTAATTTTGTTTGGTTAAGTCATGGTTTCGATTTGGAATCAAATTAGGTTTCATTTGATTTACATTTTTAATAACCTTTATTATTGTCACTAAAGATAGAGATACAGTAAACGTGACACGTACCGTTTATAATTGTAACTTCCACATTATGAAATACCGACATGTGACTATGTCATTAGTGACGTCATTCTCGTGAATCGAATCTTTGTTTTCTTTCAAAATGATTAATGAGCTACAAACGAAACTGACATATTGAGGGTAAAATATAAACAAGGACCTCGGCACAGTTAGAGATGTTTCTTCAAGATTTTCGAAAACAGGCTTTAAAGGTCATCACAGAGAAAGATATTATATATATATATATATATATATATGTAAACGTAATAAACGTAACGCCTTTAATCCCCGAAGAGGTAAGCATAAAAGTATAGTACATTCCCAAGCTTCACCAGTTACGTCGACGACCCACTATGGAATAGGTGGTGAGCCTGTTACCATACACCGAGCTCATACCCACGCTCCGTGTCACTACTAAAAAATCTACTTTAGAAAAATTCAATAGTGGATTTGTAGCCATCACCTCTCGATCGGCAGTCGCACTTGAAACCAATACGAACCACTAGGCAGTCAATGTACTATGTCATATTAGGAAAGTAGAAAACTAATACTTTACTTACTAAGACAAACTTTAAAATAAGAAGCATGGCAGGTTTGCATGGTCAGAAATATTTAGCACACCGTGCTATATGACTACCCCGTAACGGACCTTAGATGATAGCATAATAATAATAATTCCTTAAAAGGAACGCTGTTGTCTATTGATGAGCGATTCTAATAACCACTAAACGTATTTTAAAAGCCCGTAACGAGCCGTAACAAGGTTTAAGCGGCTCGGCGCGAGGGGCACGACAATTGACATGCATTAACGGTATTTCCGGTGGCGTTGCGCCCGAGGAGTCCTCACCGGCCGGAAATTCAATCGAGTCTGGAGGCGTCACGTAACAATATAGACACTTCATCTTAACTGTAGCTTAAACCAACTTAGAATTTATGACTACTTTTTATGTCTTGGGACATCTACACGCACGGCCATCTAACCTAAAAGTAAGCCTTGTCTATTCCAAACTCCATATGATTTAATCCAATTCACCCAACATCATATGATCGACAATTACACGCTAAAAGGTTATAGGTACCTAACGGTTGTGAAGCAAACATGTAACCGTTAACCGTCGGTGTAGTGGCTGAGAGACGGTGTGAAGCAACGTGGACCCGATGCTTACAAGCACTCGAGACGTGACGGAAGCCGCTCCGAGTGCGTCATGATCGCCCGCTGATCGATAATACTTGCCGATCTTAAATATTTGCACGCGGCGAGAGCGGCGTCCCACACAGAGCGGGCTTTAGAACTACATATATACGATTGGCTTCACTTTTAAACACTGCTTTTATATCTTAACAAAAAGTGTAACAATTTATCTATTGGAGCAAAGACAAAACAATGACATATGCTTACATATATTCCAATGCAAAATATGTATGTTATTAATAAATAGAAGTAGATCAATGTAGACTTATTTGATAGCTTGTATAGAACGATGGTAAAATTTCCCAAAGATACAGTAAGGTGTCAGTAGTATACCTAACTACATATATTAGATATTGAACATTGCCGAACATTGTTTAACTGCCGCACGTGAACTTTGTTACGCTAACATGATATGTCACTAATAACCTGTATTAAAGGTAAATAACTTGCGTTGTAGTTTTATGCCAGTAGCGACAGAGCATGACAGCCGCTATGATCGATTTGATGATCAACGAGTCTTGGCAAGCACAAATATTTGCACATCGCAAACATTAATAAAAGCGACAGCGCCAGCAAAACCACGAATGTGTTCGTATTCGTGCACAGACCAGAGAAGACCAGAGCTTCACTTCACATTTTTATTCACATTTATATAAAATTCAAAGACAAAACGTACTCATTACATTATATTTAAGATACATATATATTTACATATTATCATACGCATTAATTTGATTGCCTTAGATTAGATTTTCTAGTAGCGGCTCAGACTCTGGCTATGTGCCCGGTGCATGGCAATAGGCTCATCAACTATTCCATAGCGGGACGTAGACGTAACTGGTGAAACGTGGGGGCGTTCTGCATTCCTCTGCCTACCTCTTCGGGGATAACAGGCGTGATGTTACGTTTTCATTTATATGAGTAACAAATTTGTCAATTTCATTTTACTCTTCACGTTTTATGCGAATATTTAAGATGCTGATGAACAAGAAGGTCGCTGTTCATGTAGCTGAAGTCGCAATATACTCAAATTCCGGGCGATAGGTGAAAACAAAGCGCTCAAGATGTAGCTAGTGGTGTGCTGTTAGAGAGAGAGAGAGATTTCCACTACACGTACCACCATGAAGTAGGAGGTGATCATATTGCCATACACCGAGCACAGATCCAGACTGCAAGTTACTAGTAGGAATGTCAAGTTGGAATAACCCAATAATACCTTATCCGGGAATCGAACCCAGGACCTCTCGACCAGTAGTCGCGCTTACAAACTCTCGACCAATGAGACAGCCTTGAGTTGTTTTAGTAGACGATATATTAAGACACAATAAAGATAATCATTTTTGAATTATATACGCGGAATACGTGTAATAAGTGCGCCCTATTCTAAACCGCTTTTTGGTAAAATACATAGACGCACTTCACTGGGTAGTCTGTGTTCATGCCGAGATGACATGGGAGGTTTTGACGCGCTGGCGTACCGGCGCCGCTGCGTCTGTGGCGGCCTGGCGCCAGACCTCGCGCCGTACGCCACTGCTCTTATTACTAACAAGCGACAGACATACCGAATATACAAAAATTAAGCAAATATTTATAAGGAATAGCTAAATATGAATATATGTATTTTATGTATGTATGCTATATGGGTTATATCTTATATTGTCCCAATAATAAATATTCTAAATATCACAGTATACCTACTTAAAATTCCGTGAATGATTTTTAATTAAATTTCTTCATTAAGCTACAGTTTATAATATCCTCAATGGCGATTGATGACACATTTTATATTTTAATTGATTTATCTTCTAATTTAATAAATAATACAATGTAACCTAGTTGGTCGTGTTGGTTGCATGTGCCACTGCCGATCCGGAGGTCCTGGGTTCAATTCCGGAGTTAGGTACTACTATTTTTTTTTATTTAGATGTTCTAGTTGTGCCTCAGAGTCTGGATAAGTGTCCGGTCACCAATTTCATAATGCGTCGTAAATGTTATTGGTCAAACGTGGGAGTGTTCTACATTCATCTGCCTACCTCTTCGGGGATTACAGGCGCGATGTTACTCATACAATATAATGCCGACAAATTATTAAAATGCTTAGTTAAAATCTTTTCGTTTGTAAGAAAACGGTTTCCCCAACACGGAAAGTCTCGCGATGTCGTCGGAAAAGTTCATTTATTAAAAATAATTTTAAGGTATTGCGCGCAGTGTGTAATTCCAGTGTGCCCTTTGAAGTGGGATTAATACCGGCCGCGGACCGCCCCTATGCCTGCGCCGCAAATTAAATCCTGTCCTTTCAGAGGATTCTCATTAAGATTGACAATTTAGTGCTCCCGTTGTAACGACCATCGTAATTATAACTGTCTACCTACACGTATATAACCATGTCAATTTCACCCCATTTCATGGGATGTATAACGTATGTGATGATGTATAGGAGTGATACAATCCTGTGCCTACCCTTTTGAGGCAATACAGGCTTGATGATACGATTTTTGGAATATCCTTATTGTTGCAGCCGGACAAAGATTTTAGTGAACTATATGTATAATATGACCAATATGATCCTTTTCATTCCTTAGGTAATAATTAAATAATTGGTTGGTCATTGATTTCAAAGTAATTGTGTTAAGAATTTAATAACTATCCAGATTGTTTAGGATTGAGTCTTTCAGGCAGAACAGCGCCTGCGAGGATCTGTTAATCCTTTAGAAATTACTCCGGTCTCCTCTCAGAATG
>DWTO01000242.1:0-23952 GCA_018244755.1 Jemadia pseudognetus
TAGAAAAACATAGGCCTATCTGGTCTCGGCCATGGAAAATCAATTTTTGCGAGACGTCTCTCTTCTGCGCTAACACCATTCTGCAATGAACCTTCATAAAAAAAGTCTGAAGGGAAACGCGAAAGTTCCGGATGCATGCGATATTGCACCTCAAGGCGAAAAGGACGGATTCCAAGGACGACAAGGCGTTCGAAGAGACTTTGACTGAGACCAGCTTTGGCAGCTTTTTTGCACATCACAACAGGGCCCAATTGGCAGTGATCACCGACAAGAATCAGTTGTCTAGCTCCCAAAACCACGGGTACCATACATTCTGGCTCAGTGGATTGCATACCCTCATCAATTAGTATAGATTGGAAACGCATACGAGCAACTCTCGGGTCGCCGGCGCCTACACAAGTGGTGCACACTACGTCGGCAGCGTCCAGTAGACGGCGTTCGGCAGCACGACGGAGGGCACGGTATCTTCTTTCATCTGCAGCGGACAGTTCCCCGGCTTCTTCTTTCAGCCTGGTTAATTTTCGCAGTTCGCTATCAGCGGAGCCCAGAGCACGCGCTTGTTCATGCAACGCTAAGAACGATACTGATGACTCCATAGCTTCGCGGGATTTTGCGCAAAGTCGAACCACTTTAAGTCCGGTTCTGTGTATCTTTTCAGTGAGCTGATCTACCGCGGTGTTGGAGGGAGCACAGACAAGGACAGGACCGCCATTTTGTCTAACAAGTTGATATACAATTGTTGCCGATGTCACAGTTTTGCCTGTACCGGGGGGTCCCTGGATCAATGAAAGTGGCCGTTGAAGAGCATGTTTTACGGCATATACCTATAACAAATAATAGTACCATTTATTATAAGCTAGACAAAAAACACATGAAGCATCAAAATCATGAATTTCAAATTTCATTTTTACAAAAATAAAAAAGATAAAACTAAAACACATGCATCTTTAATAGGTATGTTCATAGTATTATTTTAATTTAATTGAATCATTAATTATATTTAATCAAGAAATGTAAATAATTAAATTTTTTAACACAAAAGCTATTACATTCAAACTTTGGTCAGGTATTTTTTCTTGTGTAGAATTTCTAGTTAAAATCTTTAATAGTGGCTTAGAGTCTGGTTTTGTGCCCAGTGTGAAGCAACAGGTTCACTCACTATTCCATTGTGTGTATTCCACTGTAAGTGGTGAAACCTGAGAGTTTACTACACTCCTCTGCCAACCTCATCGGGGATTACAAGACTGATGTTATGTTTATTGTGTACAAGATTACTATAACTCAAAACTCATATTTTATTTCAAAAAGTAAAAAACTTTGCAACACCTGACAAATATACAAGTGTTTGATAACAAGTGACATCACAATGATCAAGTGACAACTATTAACATTCTAGAGCATAATTTTAAATGTAATTAAAATAGAAAATTAAATAAAATATATGTTGCATTAATAAAGTTATATTAGTTATTTTCGATTATAATATTAGGTATTAATGTATGGTTTTAAACACTTGAAAGAAATTTAGCACCTACATACCTGAGAGCGATTTAAATCAGGTAACTTGGGAGCACTGAAATGTTTCGGCAGATGGACGCGAAACAGGACTTCTTCAACCTCATGACCTAAGAGACGGCGATAAATATATCCAGACACGGAGGAATCGTCCACGGCGAATTTGCGAAGCGCCAGTTGCATTCTGAAACACCATTATTATATTTTATTTCAATTTTAACACCATATTTATATTTCAATTAGCATTATTAATGTTTATTAATATTCTAAGAACATTCTATTCTGATATGTCAAGGTGAGATCCAAATAATAATGGATGAATTTCATAATTCTAGAGCATTCTATTCTATATTATTGATCTTTAGTCTTTAAATATCCAAAAAAAACCACAACTTTGCGATCTAGATTAACGAGAAGTAACACTTATTATTTCATTTTCCTGTACCTCAATTTAATATTTCCTTAAGCAATAATAATATATTCAAAATTAATTGCATAACAATTTCTTATACTTTAATATACCCAGCTGGGAATAAGTTTATATATTACTTTTATGATAGTAATAAATATATGACTATATACCTATCAAAAGAGGTACTCTTCCATATGAAGTCGACCACAAAGTTGGAAGTGCAATCTAAGGGTGCACCGGCGCCGCTCTTCAGTTCCAGGCCCACATCGTCGCCGTAGTTGTCAGGTACCTTGATCACGTGGCCCACGCCCGACCACGCCTTGTGGAGCTCTCCTACATATCTATAATTCATAAAATATGTATATCCCTACTGGTTCATTGCTTTGAATAACATTTTATTTGATAATTCTCATAATTCAAGTATACCTAAGTCTCAGCTCATCTCCATGCATTAGTTTCATGTCACTGTCAGTTTTAGCCAAAGTAAAGTAGGCAATTGTCTTCTTGTTGAGGCCTACATCCCAGCGAACTTCGATTCCCTCCTGGGTCTGTGACTCCTTCAGCCTCTTATCATAATCTGCCTCTAGCTTCACAAGAGGGCCAAAAATGTTTTGATACTGGAATCCATCTTCATATCTAAGCAAAAACAGGGCATTAAAAACCATTTCAAATAATATTTCGATATACACACATTGCTTTCATGCTGTATCCGCTAAATAAAAAATTGTTTACCTCAACAGCACCTGATGTGGTTCTTCGTCGACCCCAGGCTTTTCCAAGTCTTGGAAGGTGGCGTCAACATTGTCACGCCAAAGCTCTTCGAGGCGTCCAATTTGTTGAGGGGTTACCTGCATATGAAATTTCAATATTACAGTTGATATCAGGCTTTTGATATTTTGAAACATCTATGTATGTATGTTTTTGATTTAACTTCACTATACATAATATTTGTATGGTCATAGAAAAAAACAGACCCTGATTCTTGTAGAAGTAGATGTAAGCATTAAAAATCATTAAATAAAAATATCTAAGGTGAGTGAAGTCTGTTAACATGCACTTGGCTAGTGTGACCTTTCATTCTGAAAATAGCTCTGTGTCCAAGAGTGTAACAAAAAAATGATCATAATGATGATTTTTTAATTTATTAATGGAATTTATTATGAGTTTACAAGCTCTTGTACAACTAAAAGTTGAAAACCACCTCCATTTTATAGGACTAGTAGCAACATACACAATTAGCAATAATTTATTTACCTGTCGAGCCCTCATTTGCTCAGCTTCAGAGGGAACCTTCACCAACCAAGACAAAAAGGCACGATCAGCTGAAATTATAACAAAATGTGAATACAAAATATGCATTTTGATAATGGGGTATAGTGGATCACATTAACACTGAAGTTTTGATATTTTTTTATTACATTGTTTATTGCGGAGATAATAATGATACAAGATAATATTATTAATTTATAATATAAATTTTATAAGTATCATCATTATGAGTTGACAATAGAATGTACATGGTAGTTGGACCAACAACGGTTTGAATAAAATTAACTATTAACAACATACAGCATGACACACTATGAACAACACAATAGAATGTTTTATGTAGTATTATTATTGCTCCATTTCTATATATTGTTAAATAAAAAGTGTAACTTACATATCAATGGCTTCCATTGCTCTTGATCCCAGTTCATGTCTTTCAAAGAACTTTGAGCTGCACAAGGTTGGCTGTATATAAAAATAAATTTTATTAATATGTGATCGATATAACTAATAATTTCACTGTCTCATTAATCAAGTGGATGCTGATCCAGTGGTCCTCGATTCAATCCCTGAGTGAAGTAAAGTATTATAGAGTTTTTTCAATTATAATTTCAAGTACTAACACAGATTCTAGATTTGTGTTCAGTGTATGGCAATAACAGGCTTCTCCCCTATAGCAGATGGTCTATAACATAAATAGTAAAAAGTGGGACTAGCATCCCATTACACTATCTGTCTATCACTCCAGGGAAATATAGGTATATTATAGAGGTATAGTCATGGAATTAATAAGAAGGAAATATATGTGTATCATGAAGTTGTTTATAGCTCTGTTGCAAATTGTAAATATTTTGTTTTTTATTATTATAGATACAGACATGTGTCTATATCACAAGCAGCGCTGAAAGTTCTTCAATGACTTTATGACATTAATGATAATTTTTTAGTTTTTAACCAGCAATCAAGACTTATAGATACTTAACTTATCAAAAACCAACATGCTGGTTTTCCTAATACCCTGTAGTAATTGTTAATTTGCTGTTTATGTCCCACTGTGGAATAGGTGGTGAGCCTAATAACATACACGGGCACATATCCAGACTAATAGCCATTACTACAAAACCTAAGTAAACTTAAGGCAGATAAATACAATAGTGCCCGACCGGGAATTTGAACCCAGGACCTTGCGATCAGCAGTCACACTTGCAAGCAATACCTCCAACAAGGCAATCTATGTAATGTATGTATTTGTTTTGTAAACTGTAAACTGTTTGGACAAGAAACCCTAATAAAGACCAAGAAAGTGATGTGTATTTTGCAATGAGCATTAATACTTCCATCACTATGACATGTTATTTTCAAATCACTCATGTAATTCAATGATCATCAATTAAACATATCTATCTATACATGTAATAAAATTGTAACTGATCACTGTCTGTACATGGCAAATATATTTAAAAATTCATAATGGGAGGCCTTTATATATGTATGCAAGAGAACCCAAAAGAATGTTATGTCATTTTGTCTGTCTGGTTGTGCACACTAATCTCAGAAATGACTTATCCGATTTGAATGCAGTTTTCAGGACTATTGTGATGGGCTTCATTTAGCATTTAGTGTTTTTTTCATTTCAATCGGTAAACAAATTAAGAAGTTATGTCAATCATTATCTCGTAATATGTATCAAGGAAAAATAGAGTTCAGATCTATATGAATCATTATATTAAATAAGGTTCAGCGTAGACTGAAAAAATTTAAGTTGAACACAATGCAGCCTTGCATGGCTAGGTACTTTACTCCTTCCCAAAAAAACTACTGGATGGAATTTGATGAAACTTTAAAGGGTTATAGGTTATACATCAGTAAGTATATACATATGCTACTTTTTATCGAAATCGAAATGTACACATAAACAGTTTCGGACATAGCTATATAGACTAAGGATAATTTTATAAAAAATAAACACTTAATAACATTTGTTAACACATTATTTGAACCTGGCCATAAATGAAATGTTTCGATTCAGATAATTTATTCATTTCTTGCTTTGATTATTGCTCATTGAACAGAAAATTATACAATATATGTATGTATACATATATGTGTATACATATTTTATATTTTTATTGGAGTTAGGTGACCACCTACCACACACTCACCATCACCCATGGTTGACCAGGTGAGAATGCAATAAAGCATAAAGTATGCCCCTGTACCTGTTAGTTTTAAACTGTTACGCAAGAATAAATAAATTAATAATCAGTAGGTACAATGCAAAATGTTGTAACAGTGAATTTCAGGTGCACTATATAATAACCTTACCGGCACAGCAGCACAACAACAGAATCTGCTTTGGCAGGTATAAAGCCCAGCACAAACACATTACGGGCACCACATGAATAGCATTCCAGCAATGTCTCTCCTAGAGGACCATCGCGGTGTAATGCTGCTTCCTTGTGTTTGGCCCTCACCAGGTGGTTAATAATATGGGACCCAGAGGTGTTGCCACGACCATTACAAAACCTGAAATTCAGTAAAATTTGTAATTAATAGACAACTAAAATATATTATACTCAATGCAAATGCCTTACTACGAATCTGTGTTGTAATCTACTGTTTAATATTAACAGGAAATTAATAAATATGTTAAGTCATCTCAAGGATGTAAGTACTTTCCAAAGACTGAACTATGAACAGGACACAAAGAAAATAAAAAGAAAAACTTACCACTTGTTGCAAATATTACACATGACAACAGTGGCTGGATCATGGATCCCACAGTATTTGCAGGCATGTTCAGGCAATTCCTTGCTGCTGTATAATGCCTCATCTTCTTCCTCGAATTGCAACTCAGCAATTGCATTAGCTACACTGGACACTTTAGAATGCAAATCGGAACGTCCTAAGCCATTTACCTGGAATTTTTTTAATACATGTCAGCTAAGTACGTAGTTAACAAAGTAAGGTTATGCAAACACATAACAAGGGCAAATTGTTTACCTGGTTCGAACTGCTCAATCCATGATCGTGCTGAGACGCTTGCGTTTGACTTTGAGATGGAAGAGTGAAGTCCGTAAATTCAAACTCAGACCCTTGAGTGTCAGCCCCGATAAGATCTGCCTCCTCAGTATCCAAGAATGTTAGTGTTTGAGAACTCGGACCGTATGCATCGACGCTCATTTTGGGATCTACGTATATTCACCGGGTACCAAACAACAAAAATGAATCAAAAATAAAAAACCGAACACGTACACATAAAATTCCCATAACAATCACGCAATGGTCAATCGACCTGTATTGAATGATGTTGATGATCAAGAAAATTCGCCATGTTAGCACATGGTAAGTTCCGTGTACATTCTAATTGCTTATTGGCGACTCATATACCATTATTAGTATGCACCAATTAGAAATAAGCGATAAACGACACAACCAATAATATTATAGAGTAGTTGCATTTATAGACACGATTTTCTTTGACTGATTAGACTTTATGCAAAGGCTTTTAAATTGTACAGCCTGTCCTGTTACGATCTTGAGAAACGTTCATTATTGCTTTGTTTAAAAATGACACTTATTAAAATGATCTATTTTAATAATTTGTAATTTTTGGATAGTATCAAAAAGCTATATTCAAATAAATCTGGCTGAAACAACAGTTTTTCTGGCAACTTTTGTAAACTTACTGCCATGCGAATTTCTGTAAATCTTCTAAAATAATTAGTGCCTTTTTTAAAATTTAACATAACATATTAATTTTAAAGCGTAAAAAATCTATTTAATAAAAATTTCATTGAATAAATTTTCTTACTTTCTATTGTTCGTTATCA
This sequence comes from Jemadia pseudognetus, assembly GCA_018244755.1. Classification (NCBI taxonomy): domain Eukaryota; kingdom Metazoa; phylum Arthropoda; class Insecta; order Lepidoptera; family Hesperiidae; genus Jemadia; species Jemadia pseudognetus. The sequence goes on from DWTO01000242.1 coordinate 7,030, forward strand.
CTTTCATCATAACAATTTTTTAAATAATACTGACAGTGTTGAACGTTGAGATACTTCATTATGGTACTTTTTGTGTAAAAAACGACGGTTGAAAATTTAGAATAAGATTCAATAAAATCCCTCTTTGTACACTTTCATATGACTTCAGACAGTCGGTATTAAATTAAGTAAAATATAAGAAGATAATATAAAACAAAGTAATTTCTGAAATAAACACTTTTTACACCGTTGTGATTTAATTCTCAATGAAATAAAAAATCGACACTAAAAAGAAACAAACATTATCGGATCTACCAGATTTAGCCTGTGAAAGAATGAGATAGGCTCAATTCCTACTGGCGCATAGTCAAAGCGAAGTATGACATTGTGACATAAATTATTACTTGAGCTATAATAGTAATTGAGGTTTATCTCTATAACCCAACGTGCAAATTCGTGTAAAGAAAATAGGAAAAATCGTTCAAATCCAACGTTACAAAGCACTCGAAGCTACGAGTTTTTATATTTTTATTACACAAGTACGTTAATAAAATTTAACATAAAATAATATTCATTACCTTTAAGTTAAATAATTATTTGACTTAGAAGTGTTTATGATTAGTGAATATTTTTTTGAAGTTGTTACCAACATTATAAATAATAACATTATAAATATTATGTATAAAAAATTATCCCTACGATTATTCTACCTCGATATGTTGTATCCGTCTCATTCTCTCGAAATTTATTTTTCTGAAGGTTTTATTTTTACCACGTGTGAAATGCATACATTCTTTAATTGCCTAGTCGGTCAAGCTGTCACAAACGCGGGGTCCTGGGATCGAATCCCGGGTCGGGCTATTGGGTTTTTCTAACCTAGATTTTCTAGTAGTGGCTCGAAGTCTGTATTTGTGCCCGGTGTACGGCACCAGCCAATAGATATGGGCGGCCCTGAGTTACAGTAGCTAATAACTAAAAATAATAATTACAGTAGCTGCAGGAATGCCCACTTAATATGTATCATAATTACCGCAATATTTATGGTACACCTGTTGAGTACTCAAAAACAGGAATGGAGCCATTTGTTTAATTAACAAATGGTTCCATAATTATTCGGTACAAATTGTAATAAACAACTTTCAAGCCTGACAATAAATATAACATTCGAAAAGTTAGTAATGTTAATAACCACATCGTTCGATAGGTTCTACCAAAACTAATTAAAGTGATATTTCATCATCGTCATCATTATCAAACTCATCAGCTTATAAACTCATCTGTGTCCACAGCTGGACACAGGTGTCGTCCGAGTGATTTTCTCGCACAGTGTACGAAGTACGAAGGCAGGCCCAACCATGACACGCCATACCGCAATCACTGCACACAGATTAAACAGCACCAGGTTAAGTCGCCTCTTACGGCACCCCGGTATCCCGGCATGGGATCAAGGTATATATTCTTTCTTCTTCCAACGCGGATAAAGTTATATTTGACTATTGGAAGTATAATGGGGAAATATTCCATACAGTTTTGGTAACAGGATATCGACGTACTTAGGTAGTTGGGTTATTTGTAAGAACGTTTAAGGGAAAAATATATTTTCCCTTTCCTGTTAGGGCTTGTGACGTATTAGCATTAAACCTAATAATTTGTAATAATGTACCTAAGTAATATAACAATGATTAATATAAATTTCAATTTATATTGGTGTGTATAAAACAGTATGACTACGAATAGGTACCTATTTGATTTTTCCTCGTTAAACCAAATCATCGTCGTGTTGGGTTTCTGAGTAATTTAATTTCGCACGGCCCGGAAACAGATTCTTCATACTTAAGAATTATTAACATATTAAATACATAACACAACAGCGATTATTTATTACATTTATTACACAAGACACAAGAGTTTTTTTTTAATTTCTTACATAAGACGACAAATAAAATGGATTAATAACAAAACGCGGAGATTTCATTTATATTGTCTAGTAATAAATTTATGTATTAATATTAATTTGTATTATATCAAAAGTTTTAGGGTTAGACAGCGATACTACATTGATACGGTAAGTTTAGCTTATCATTTTGATTATAAAAACGTATTCAGGAAACTTTAGAAGAAATTTTATAAAGTTGTTGCGTTTTCCCAATCGAGGGCAGTCAGTATGGCTTTAAACGCGGCTACTGGAGCAGACGCGGTCTCAAAGTTTTATTTTCGTTCTATCTTAAAACTTGGCACTGATTTTAAAATATGGGTCGCCCATAGACTTTGAAATTGCCATATACTTTATCAATTTGACGGGTTTTTCAATATTTACAATTTTTTATGTGGCATTAATGTACCTAAATATTGTACCTATTTCATGTTAGGTACATGTACATCAATAGTTTTCAGATGCTTTTTCTGTTGGATGATAGCTGACACGTGTATTTTAAATGTATTTTATTTTATCGTTTTTTCTTTCTTGAGTTCTTCTACTTTTACTTCTACCTCGAGTCGATAGGTGATCCTGAGTGATCAGTCATTGTGGTGAAAAAATTAGTCGTAATATCCAGGGACAATATTATCATGCAGTTTCCTCTTTTTAGTAGAAAAAAATATAATCTTATCTCTCACAACTAGTATGAAAAATAACTACGCAGTATATTTTTATTTCGACGCTATATTGTTATCCTGTCCTCATTTTTACATTCTGCTTTACATCTCTTGCTTGTCCCTTAAAGGAACGTATGTTTGAAAGCCCCTTCTTAGTGCTCACTTACGATGCATAGAGAAGCTTACTATGTAATTTTGTTTTTCTTTATACATCCAGTAATGCATTTAGTCGGGCCGATAATGCTGATGAATATTCAACCTGCAAGTATAAAGCAAAAATATGAAGTTCTAGGAACGTCGATATCGGCTTTCGACGACTCTATGTTAACCAGAACATTTGTAATGTACGAGTATAATGCTATAAACTAAAAGATACAGTACAATTTCGTTTAAATTAGATACCAGTTACGTTGGCGATAGGCCAGATTTAGATAGGTAGGTATATGCAGCAGTCTACTATAATACAAATATCATCAAATATTTTAGGAGACTCAGTTTATTGGCGGTATGGCGCAAACATTTTTGTATATTACACGTACCGGTTGTATTCTAAGGCGGGTCTAATAGACGCATGTAGCCCTGAATTTGTTTGACCGGTAGTATCTATATAAATATAATAATTAATTATGTCAAGGGTTTGGGTATGTTTACAAATGTAAATTTCTTCGATCCACGTTCAAGGTGTTGCAAGTGTTTGGTTGGTTATGGAAATTACTTTTAAAAAAACATCGCAGCTAGTGTTAGAACGCAGTCTTCGCGAAACCGACTTCAATTTTTTGCCCTGTTTCTACTAAGACGATGAGATTAATCCGGTCAATTTAATTTTAATAAATCATAAGTCACACACTCCCAGCCAATTAATGTAGTATGGTCTTCCTAACTATTGCACGTATTAAATTACATTGCATTCCACTATGAAAACGTTTATTAATTGATGCAAATATCTGGAGTCTGGACCGTTGGAAACATTGCCCTTTTGCTAGATGTTTTATTCGTATTTCACAATCGTACAACTGCGAAAACATTACAATTTATTCTATTTTATCTATTGATATGTAAAATATTGTTACAATCAATATTTTATTAAATGTTTGTATAACATTCAATCCAAAAATACGTATTATATGTCATACAGATCGCAATAAATTCCTAATGACATCTATAAGGCATCAAAAGGCAAATGTCTGACAATACAGACATAATTACATAGGTATAACGTGAATATTAATGAGTGCCGGTACCGAGGGAAACCAAGACTCACCTATATTGACAAATAGGCCATATACCGCCTGACGTCAGAGTCGGAAGTCTTCAAATCGTTGCGCATGTATTAATAGCATGAAGTGTTATTGAAGAAGCAAGTGAAGTTTTTAAGGGTAGAAATAGTTGGCACCCAGTGTTCTCCGCCATCTCGTAAGGACCTACAGTGTTGGTATAATTACGATAACTACAGGTATATACTTTAATAAATATGATGGTGTTTGGCATAAGTAAAGTACAGAGGATTACCATTATAATAATAAATGCTACGTATCCATAGTTTCAGTTGGTATCAGTATGTAGGTGGGCGTACCTAATTAATATAGTAGAAATATGTTTTGTCTATAAGAATAGACGTGGTACTCCTTGCCTACCCCATAAGGGACCTGATGTGACGATATAATTAATTAATATCTAGTATATTTACAGTTTTCATGTTGGTTACAGATAGGATTAACTCTCTAGGCGAATTACAAAAAAATCGGTAGCATTTGAAACTTGCTCGTAGGTGCAAACTAAATGGCGATGACACTTTTAACAAAGTCATAAAATTAATTTTCTTGCCCTTCGTAGACACTCCTAATGTAAACCTAATCAAATTTTAATATACATATATCTAATCAATCTTATGCAAATAAACCAATACGTCACAAGTAGATTACACAAGTAATATAATAAATTGCGAGAAAAATATTGTGAAATGGAATAGATTACGCGCGCCCTTACATAGAAAACAACAAGGCATTCATTTAGTAATTTTGGTTTTATTTAATTATGTACACGTATAACACGCTACATGTTTGGCACGAGACAATTGCCGGCAATTGGTGCGGAGCGGCGCCAGTCGTGATGTCACCGCCGTTGCTCTCGTACTCGGCTTTGGGCCCCTTCATAATTTACTTATGGGCCTAGGGACGCGTGGGTTTGATTATCGTCGTTTTATATTTAATTGTGTACGTTTAGAATTGAAAATCATTGGTACCCTGTCCTAATAATCTTCGAGATCAAAATTATTACAATATTAAAAATAGGATAGGTACACACATGAGTCGGTTCGAGTTACAAATTAGGTACATCGAAATCTCCGTAATTACAGGTTTAATTGCAGAGGTACCTAACAATGGACCATCAAAATTACGAGTTTTTCATTATTATTTTACAGAGTTTATAATGATTTTCACTCATCCTTAAATTTAAAGTACATGTTTATATATATTATATCATCACATAGGTACGTAGGTACTATACAGTAACAAATTTAAAATTTATTTATTTAAGTGTTAATGTACATATTTAGGATTAACAATAAAAAATCAGATGGGGGAAAATCGATAAATTTTCAATTTTTGTAAACCCCGCATTTCACGGTGGTTGCTGGGTGAAGGTGGGTGGCTTTGGTAACCACATCACTGGCATTGAGTTGATATAAATGAGTTACGAGTTTGTTTCCACGAAATAAAACGGATTTATGACACCACTGTTGGGTATAAGTGTCTTCTTGGATGCGCTGCGGCTTATTGTATACCCAGATACCTACTATACTGATCTATATTAAGATTGGATGAGATTAAAATTTGTGAACAATCTGAGCGTTAAAAGATTTTAAGCTCCAGTGAAACACCCGACGTGCTGTCGGCAGACGAACGCCGTAGATATTTCATAAAAACGTAATATCGACAAAATCATCTAATTTAGCCAACCAAATAAATTCGAATTGTTGTCATATTTTGTACGTATTTTAGGATTTAGAATTAGTTTTATTATTAGGTTTGTCATGATCCCTTCGGTGCTTTGAGCGTTGCAAGCGCGACTGCTGACCAAGAGACCCACGTCTCTACCCTCGGATTGGATATTTTCGGCTTTTCTGACGTGAAATTCCTAGGAGTAGTTCTGAGTCGGGCTTTGGGCCCGGTGTATGGCAGTGGGCTCACCTCCTATTCCATAGTGGGGCATTTAAAACCAGGTAAATCGTGGGAGTGTACTACAGTCATCTGTATTTCCCTTCGGGAAATTGCAGGAGTAATGTTGTTACACTAAACTTTTGAAGAAGAACTTGTACACGTTCCTTATTACTAAAAACAATTAAATACAATATTCTTTTTTGAGAAAGACCAAGTCTTACTTATCTTGTCCAAATAGGTCAATATTGATGAAGAAGTCAGAAGTCTACGAAACGGCGTGTATAAAGATAGTGTTGAATGAGAAGCAGCAGATAAGGCGGTGCAAAGATAGATATATTTGTCTCTCTCTGGCTATCTTGTAAGAGACCTGGCGTGATGTTAATAATAAAAAATCTGCAGTGAATTCTATACTTGCAACAAAGTAACACTCGAGTACTTATTTGGCGTCATTAGAAAAATATCTCTGTACTGCGGTCAATTAACATCATTTGTAGTCTTATCCAGCCTTGAGGTAAAATAGTGTCCAAGTTTATAAGCTTTACGTGTCAAATGTGACGATAAATGACATCATGTGTACGATTGACCCATATTCCTTGATTATTATGCTTGTGAATCTATTACGATATTTCTACAGTTCCACGCTCTGTAATCTTACGGGACTATTTAATTTATTATACTGTCACATAAAATGTATCGCTTGAACCGTTTTTCGTCAGTGTACATCGTCATTATTAATCCTTTTATTGTAATGAGCAGGTTTTATTCTACCTAAAGTTTATAACGCTGGCCAAGTGTACCTTGGCAGACCTCTTTTATATATGAACTCTAAGGTGTGCAGGTTTCCAGAAGTGCGTGCGAGGACTTGTACCCGGGCCCCCGTAATGAGAGGCTGATCTCAAATCATTAGACAATCAGTACTTATTATTTTTGCGTGTTATATGTAGGTATATCTCGTTATAAAGTAATTCACTAACAAAGAATCGAATTGTGTACTGAATGGTTAAGGTTCAGGGAAAATTAATGGAATTTTAATCGATTACGGATTGGCAGTTGAGTTGGCTGTGCTGTTTATTTGTAAGATTTTGAGTTAATTTAAAAAATAGTGTAGAGTATATTTTGACTTCGAATTAGTTATGTAATGAAATTTAATTAGTAAGTATCTCAAACACATAAATTAAACTAAACTAATGAACTGCGAAACCCATCAATTACATCAGAACGCCTGTAGGGATAACTACCTACCTGTTATAATCGTTTAACTCTGGATTGTCTGAAGTCATACATTTACCTGTAAGGGATACCTCAATGTAAGTTTTGTTTTTATTAACACCGATGATTTATGATGTTTCAGTCCGAGCCGGAAATTTTTCACCGTAGTCAATTTGAACGTTTTGTTCATTCGTATACGAAAAATTTTAATCCAAAATGATAATAAAATTCTGCGCTAACGTATTTTTATCTCTTTTTAATTGCCGCAAGTCTGTTTATTTTTTTCATTCGCGTTAATCGTATCAGACGACTGATCCAACGTTCCTTCTTAGAATCAAATTGGTGTGTCTGAATTTTATACCTAACTAAACAAAGAGACTTGAAGCACGGTGGGACCGATATGTGCACTCGGTAGTTTTGTTGGGTATTCATTATTTATTTGCATTCTTGTAATAAACAACTGTCAATGTTTAGTTTTTGAATGCACGCTGCCTTATTGCATTTAAATATAAATTAGCGGTATGGGATTTCTATGAAAGCAAAAGGAAGAAGACATTACATTCCGTATTAAAAATATGTAGATAATGAAATAAAATTAAAATAAAATGTCCTGTCTTTTAATACATTTATTATTTGGAGACACTGGAAAGTTTAAAGTACTTTTGTTTTCTATAGCTTAATCTGTTTTGTACATTTCGTTCAATCAACAGGCAGATGTAATCAGTGACTGGTCACATCTGCCTGTTGATTGAGCGAAAGCGATTGGTCACCAGCGAGTGTGACGTCAGAATGATCCGACGGTAAATGGTCACCATCACTTAAGGGCATAGCAAGGGCCGAGGAGTGTTCACTGTTTGTTTCCTGAAAAACCGTATCATAGCGCGCCCAGAATCACTCAGAAAGAAACTCATTGAAAATTTTACATTGCGTTGTGAAAAGGAACGCGCGAACGTAACGGCACAGTATCGCCACCATTTCAGTTGGTGTCGATGAAGCGTTTAGAGGTGAGATCAGTACTCTTTCTAAAGTAGTAACTGGTCTTTTTAAAGCACTAGTAGTTTCACAGTGAAGCCTAACGGGGCTTCTTAAACATTGTTTTACTAAATTCGCAATTAAATGTCTTTTTTAATGTCTAATACACTTTTGTGGTATGCATATAGGAGTGTAATATTCATATGTACTAGCTACTATTTATAGGAATAAAATAATTACACGCTGTAAAGACGGCGCCACGTCTCATCGGAATTCATCGCGAGGCACCATGTGACCATCAGTTCGGAAGTGTATATGACTACCTGTTATTATTCAAATGATTCCCTTCTACGTACTTTTAGATATATAAGTATTGTCACTACTATCACAACTAAAGATACATATGGATGTGTATGTATGCATATCTCTAAACAAGACCATGCAACGAAGATATGCCAAAGTTTTTATTTCACTGCACGTGAGTTTTTCTCATTCCACTCATTTTGAAATATTTATTATCATTCGTTTACCCCGCATGCGGGTTTAGTAGATGATATAACAAAAAGTCTATGCGGTTCGAAACATATTTTAACATGTTTATACAAAATCATAATAAAACCCGTTAATATAAAGATAATCGTTAACTGCATTCAATTGACGATGTCCTTAATGAAACCATCTACACACTGTATCGGTATTTGGATAAATTAAGAACAAAGTACAATACGCGCGTTTTGTGTTTGCAAATAATTTAGTTCACGGCTCATTGGTCACAACGATCTGTAGCGGTTACCTACACTGAGTGCGTAGGTCTGTTCTTTGTAACGTCTACAATTTACATTTCCTCATTACTTAGTCCTGTAAGAAAGTAGGAATGCTTGCTCCGCACTGATGTATGCACGATGTTTAAATTACCTACCTACCTACCTACATATTATGTATGTACAGAATATTCGAATTACTAAACATAACATGTGAACTAAAAATGAATAGTTGAAAATACGTCAGTTATAAATCGATAGACGGCTGTTAAATATTAAAACAAATGAAAGCTATCTACTTGAAAGAACTCTTTAGTATTTCATTATATTTTATGATGGAAAATGCGGCATACATGGAATTTTGTTCTCTAAATCTTTTTAACTTAATAACAAATTATGCTTATAGGTATCTGACAAGATCCAACAGCAATAATTAAATCATAGGTAGGTACTAGAAAAGTCATAATATTAGCGAAGACAACAAACACATGAATAATATGAGAATTGACTGCACGGATCAATATATTATGTGGTACGAAGTTAGATACCAAATCCGCTGATGTTCATAACAGATATTCGTTCTAAGTCATGAGATACCTGCATCGCCAGGGATACCCGGAACTCTGCACGGCAGATGGCATAATGACCGTTGTACCGAATTATTACTATGAGCTGTTAAAATTCTTGTCATAAGAACAACATGAACTTAAAATATTTGCATATGCACGTTACGTTTACTGAATATGTTTTCTGGCACATGTGTACAGTAATTCTATATACATATATCTGATAGTATTTTGAGGATTGTGTAACGTTGTCAGACAGAAATTACAAAGTAGACGCGTGCTCAATGGAATATTAAGTTTCGTTATTGATTTCTTTGAATTTGGCTACTGAATGACAAAAAGGTGTTCATTAGAATACGCCGCGTTGTTACCTTTTTTGACTTTTAAATATTGTGTTAATTCTCCTGTGTTTGTATACTAAGTTATAAATAAAATGTTAGGTTTTTACTAAGTTTCATTTTGTATACTTTCAAGTCGCATTTGCTTAATAGTACAAGTATATATGTATTAAATACGTGACCGGTATATTATCCAAATCCGTTTTTCTAGTAAAGTTGTAAGAAACACATGAAATAAATAATTCAGCCACGTAAAATAAAACAAAGAAGACCTTGTCTATTTAAAACATCAAAAGCTTTTTTGGTCTTCAAATTATAATAATTTTCGTACGAACAATACATAAACCGTTTACAACTAAGATATACAAGATATTATGCGTGTTTTTTTACATCTCACAGACATAAAAAAAACATATTAATTTAATATTAATCACATACATACGTCGCAGTAATGTTTTTGCTGTTTTCGATATTATAAAGACAATAGTTCCTCTCGTAGGTTTTTTTAGAACGAATTAAAAATAAGTAACAAAAAATCAGCAAACTCAAAGTTTATCTGAACTTGAATCATGACCACATTAATTTTCATGAGAATTGATTCTAATGCTAATTTGAATAATGTACGTTTTTGGAACTTTTTTGTTTATGCATGAAAATTTATTTTGATCATTTAATAATTATATTTACACGTAATAATATTGTAGCGTTTTCGAGGTATGAAAACAAAAACTTTCGATGTACATTTTATTCGCATTTATCGAAAATGTTTTCTTTATTGTAAAATGTTTCGTAACTTTATTCGCATTATTTTATATTTAAGGGATTAACTCACGTATATTTTTCTTTTCCATTCCCATCGAATAAGTTTTTACAATTGACCACCAAAATGTCGCTGTCTTACCCTCACGTTGTCGAGTTCACACAACCATTTCAATTTTGATGAAATAAGTTACAAACAAATAGCTGAAATAGTTTCGTTAGTAAGACGCGAGTATGTGATAAAAATGGCGGTTTAAATAATATTTTCACTTCCCAATACCTGAGGAGCTAAGCCGTGTTAATTTTAATTAGACTGAAGTTGAAGTTACTTTTAAATATTTATCTCTTGTAGATAAGTATAACGAACATTTAGCACCCGGTGCTCTCTGTCTATCGTGTAAGGGATTTGGCGTGATGATATATACGTACGAATTTTATATGCAATATATAAAAAAAATATATGTAATTTTCCTCATAAATAACCCTCTATAACGACCTTTATTGGATACATGTATGTAGGTCTATTTATTGCAGGGTCGAGTACAGATTGCATATTTTTTTAACTATAGTCGATCTTACCAAGTAAGCCGTATAATGCTGGTCCGCTTTCCTTTTTCGTCTGTCGAGGTCTCGGTTGTCCTTAGAGGAACGAGATGATTGTGTCTAGCACACCATTATTAAACTATGACGTTGGAATCGTCCAAATTTATCCTTATGACGCGTCTAATATTAATTTGGCATGTACATTTAGAGCCTTATATAGACATGATTTGAAATAAAATTGTTTATTTTAGACAGAGACTCATTACTGGCAGACGTACCACAGACACTTATAATTCTTTAATTAAATGCATGATTTTAGGGTTGCCTGTTAATAATTTATGAATTAAATTTGAAGATATATTTTGAAACTAAAATCAATAACACCCCTATGGTTCTCCGTATGTAAAGTACAATACTTAATAACACAAATAATTTAGCCCTTTGTAGGGAATTTATCAATGGCTACTATGGCAACATTAACATTGCGTTTAAGTATTACTAGCGCAACGTATTGCATATTTATTTTCAAGACAAGACACGAGAAATTTCATGAAAGCCATAAATGGTGAGCGACCACAAGGTATCTAACAACAAAGATGAAAATAAACTTTAAAAATCGGTCATGTATGGACGATACTTTTTGAAGTATGGAAATGATACACGCTAATGTGAATTGGTGAGTTCAAAGCACGTTGCAACGTCAGTAGTCAGTCAACACCTGTGATGCGTCGGTCGCGCCGGCCTTCACCGTCCGTGCGAGCGTCGGTTCACACACCTTCCATCTAATTATAGACGGCGTACGGTTGACGACGCATTCTGTTTCTGTGGGTATTTTTACGCGGCGCACGCACAAAAACAGGGCGATACAAATGCATAGACTCGGTCGTGGTGCCAGTGGGTAAACGAGGAACCACTAAAATATAAACGACTGTCTTCAAATAAAAAACAAAAAAATCATCATTAAATTATTAACGACAGGAAATATAGCTTGTACCTATATTTCCTGTTGATAAAGTGTTAATGAACTCTACTTCGTCTACTAACACATTGACAAGTGTTATGAAATGTATATATTTACTCGTATCGGTCCTGGTCGTATTTCGGCCAATCGTATTTGGCAAGTAGCGAAACGTAACTTTTTTTCCTAATATGTAATTGTAATTTATCTGCGCTTGTAAAGTTTTTTGATACCCGCCTTGACATTATGAGAATGATAGTGACAAATAATAAAGTGAAAACATGGAGATATTTGCACCGATGCATGGCGATAGGCTCACCACCTATTCCATAATGGGACGTAAACGTAACCGGTGACTCGTGGGAGTGTTCTGCATTCCTCTGCCTACCTCTTCGGGGATTACAGGCGTGAAGTTACGTAAAAGATTATAAAATGTTTTATAAGGCTCTATTTCTGCAGTGGAAGTTAAAACTTTAGTCAATTGTACTATTGGATAACATAAGTATATACGATAAATACATTACACAAATATGTAAGATATAAATATAAAATAATTACTGTAATAATGTCATTGTAACAACGTTGATTGCCAACCAAATACTGCACAACATGAAAAAGATCAACACATTCGTATGATAAACGACTCGAAGTTAAGTGTGTTTCGTGTCAATTACGTCCTCGAATATTCGCTCGCAACCCACTACCTACTATATCCGTCGCTAAATAACCACATGGACTTAGTAAGGTCACCGCCGAGTGCGTGCCATGAATGGGCCGAGCCGAGTGATCCCGTCGTTCATTCAACGTGATCCTTCATTCTAGCTTTTGTTCTTACGTAATGCCCTCGATTTTACATACATCAGTCGTGTAATGTGGCTGTATCTATGCACCTATTGATTAAGTAAACGTACATATATTGCGACTTTTGCTAACCAATGTCTAATTCCGTCAGCCGGCATGGTACCACGTTTAGAATATTAAGTAAACAACGCTAAGTCGTACGTAGATACCTCTATCAAGGAATACTGTAGTGGATACGACGCGAGGCTAGTTAATTCGCAGAATTGTATCCGTGTTTGAGAAAATGTAGAAAAAAATCACTTCATTTCCTTATAGTACTCAGATTCACCGTGTCGTAACATGACTAAGCAATACTTTGTGTGTTTGATAGTTTGATCCATGTTTAAATCATGTTGTGTCTTTCATTAGAATAATTATTATTGGAGGCTATTTTACATACTGTATTTTGTTGCTACTCAAAAATATTACATGTCGTTGGAACAAGGAACACGCTTATCTGCGCAGTGGCACGTGTATACAATTAAACAGAAGTCTACAAATGTACGGGTGGACTCAGCTGAGCGATCCGGCAATTTGTAATCAATCAGTTCGTAATGACTATGTTTTCACATTACAATGTAAGACTTTACATGGTTTTATAAATCATAACTTAGATAACATGAAGTTGTACTGTATTTAATTAAATAATTATTATCATTGAGCTATATAATTGGGACCGGTTTTGTAAAATAATATTTTGACATACATAATCTTTCGATGGGCCTTTGCAAGGGCTTAGTAATTTATTTATGTCCAACATTAAATGGTAATTATTTTCCATATTTAGCTGTTTAGATGAATAATTAAATGCGTTTTGAACGTTCATTTTGGCTAAAAATCTTGTATTTAACCGTTAAATGAACAAAATTTAAAAAAGTCATGTTCAAAAAAGGAATTATACCAATTTGCCAACGTAACGGATGTTGTTAAATCCATTTGAGGACCGCGTGCAGGGATGGGCACTTTTTATTTTGTTTTTTTTTTCATATTTCCTGTTCAACGATACGCTTTTTGAATATGTTTATTGCTATTGCGTCGAAATTTGCGCGAGAAACGAATATCATGCCGTCAAAATTTGCGACGCGTCGCGTTTTTTTATTGCGCGCTTCTAAGAAGGGATATTCGCGGTTTCGGGGAACATACCTACCAAATGTTATGAGAATCGCCGTTTAATATGCCACTTACGAGCTGTTTTATATGATTTCTTAATTAAGGAAATATAACTTAACATTAGATTATTCAAGTGATTTTTTTTGTCACCACTATAACGTCCCACTTTCACATATGATTTACAGTTTACACACGTAGTGTATTTTAATTGAGCGTAAATAAGTTAACTTTAGATGTAAGTATTCACATGTTTTGATAGTAAAATGATGCAATAAAGTGACAGTTATTAATATTATATGATTAATTCGATGACGTAGTCGAAATACAAATTGTCTATTTAATGGTAACGAATAATGTTTCTATTGATAAACTGTAATGTTCTATTTAAGTTAAAGATATAACGATAATATGCACATATGTATAGGAGACGTTCTGACAAGCAGTCCATTAGACACTATCAATATATAAGGGACTGACCTTTGCCAGAACTTCCAGACCTGAAATATGTATATTCATTCATTCATTCATTTAGTCATTTATGCACTCAGTCATTCATACACTAAGTCAGACATTCATTGTCAGTCATTCATTCACCCAATCAGTCAGTCATTTAGCATTCATTGACTGTGTAATTAAATAAGCCAACCATTCAGTCATTGATTCATTCATTCTATAAACCCAGAGTAACAAAAAACTGAACATGGTGAAAAAAAACAAAGTACATAGCATACATATCTGTAAAAAAAAACAAAAGTGGCTAGTATAAACAGAGTGCGAATATGTGGCCAAAGCACAGACAGCCGTAACTCTCTCATTCATGCTTCCTTTATATGCGGCCGACATCCGGCAATAGCTCGTACGCGTCCGCTTCGTACTTCGGTTCACAACGAACGCAAAACGTTCCAACGAACGCAGTGTAGTAAATTTAGACAAACAACTATTAAATATATCACTTATCAGGTCACAAAACTCGCAAAAGATATACAATATTCAAAACAGTATTTTTATCGCTATTAGTAAGTACGTAACCGAAATAAATTATTATATTTCATAACATTCGTAATTAAATATTGTATGTACATTTTGTGGCAGTCAATTGGACCGGTTCGCGTTTTATAGGTAGATACACAAGTGATATCTCATAATAACGGCGTATTATCATAACATAATGTATATTTACGGCCTTAAATCGTATTCGACTCGAGAAGGAAGTTCATTGATAACAGTATTTTCAGATACCAATAGTTAAGATAACGTAAGCCGCACGGGAAAACAATCATTTCAAACGCCTAAATAATTATGAATGCGAATTATTATTGACTTCGCTTAATGCTTATAGAGTTAAATGAATTACTTTTCAACACATTGGAGAATCATCGTAGATTATGGTTCTGACTCTCGGCAGTTGAGACAGATATCCACAAGTGGGACCTACAAAGGTTTGCAGCCATTAAGGCGATTACGTTCTATGTGTATATTGTTATATTGAAAGTGAAATACATAATTCAATATTCTGATTTTCACGAAAACATACTCTTAACTGTTGGTTCAAAATTTATATGTTACTATATATAGATGTATTGCGCCTAGTAGTTTATCCACAGCATCGGACATAATAATTAAAATTGATAATTATTGTACATATACAGTAAATTGCAGTAGTTATTTCTATTCTAAACTGATACCCAAAAGTTGTCTGGTAGAGATCGCTTGTTAGTGATAAAACCGCCTCTTATATATTTTCCGCTTCGTAAAATCTATATTGTTTCTAGTTTGCTGTATTTTGGTGTACGATAAAGAATAATTGTTTTGTATTGTATAAGTTCTATCATTGAGACACGTGACGCGTTATATGCATGCCTTATTACGAAAATAGTTTTTAACCAAGTATTAACTTTGTTGTAAAAGAGTTAAATATGCATAGACTTTAACCATATACCTACTCATAGATCTGACGGAATAAATACTATGATATCATACAAAAAAGCTAATTAGTATCAAGTTTAGATTATTTGCGTTTTATGCTGCTGTATTTAAAAAATCATCATCAACAACATCTGAACATCATGATCAAAATCAACATCATCATCACCACTATCAACATCATCATCGACGTCGTCATCATCAACATCATCATTCATTAACCATTTCCAAGTTCCGCTGATGAACGCGAGTCTCCTCGCAGAATGAAACGGATTAACGCCGTAGTTTGGGCCGCCGAGTGCGGTTTGGCAGACTTCACACGCCTAAGAAAACATACCGGAGAGCTGCGAGGTGTGTAGGTTTCATCACGATTCTCAAATGGTGTACCCGAAGGTGTGTACGAGAGATGCGATATATAAAAGAACGTAATAAATAAATTGCGGGCAAACGGCCCGGCGGATGGAAAGCGCGGGCGAACGCTTCCGCCAGCGCCGCGCCGCCTCCAGAATAACAAGCAGAACCTGATTTCTACCGAGTGGGCCACGGTACCCACTCGCGAGCGGACTGCTCGCTTCTTTATATACACTGATTTTGACATATCCCTATAGTAAACTATTTGGTACTAGCTGATCAAGAAGATTTTTATTATTATTATTACAAAAACAGCACACGCCTATATTGTCCCGATGGGCATGTAGAGGAAAGTACTACTCCCACGTTTCACCAGTTGTTATATGTCCCCATGGAATATGGAGGTGAGCCTGTTGCCATACGTCGGCCATGTACCTACAATATCAGGCAATATTGTTGTCCCCGCCAGATAACTTATGAGGGAGGCAGAGAGCAAAGAGTGCCAAATAACACTATCCTTACAAACCGGATATGATTCATCTGCGTTTATCACTCACTTCATACATAATATTAATTAATACATAATATTTGTAATATATATTAATTAATATAGGGCGCGGTGGCACTCTTTGGGAGAGGCCTATGTCCAGCAGTGGACTGAGATAGGATGATGATGATGATGATTTGTAATAATTATAACTGTTCCTTTAATTTTATTATGTACGTTACAGAAAAATGGAAGCTTTGTTATAATAATTTTCATTAATAGTCACTTTTAAAATCGTTGGTCGTGTGACTGCCTCGTTGGTCGTGTTGGTTGCAAGTGCGACTGACGATCGGGAGGTCCCGGGTTCGATT
>DWTO01000243.1:0-23931 GCA_018244755.1 Jemadia pseudognetus
CGTAGCATCACAGGTGTAATGTACGAAGTGGTGGGCAGAGGAGTGCCGTACACTCCCACATTTTACCAGTTACGTTCACGTTCCAATATGGAATAGGAGGTTACCTCATTGCCATAGCCATACACAGGGTGCAAATCCAGACTCCGAGCCACTACCAGACATTTCTATTAGAAATTCAAATATAGAAATTCCAAAAGTATCCTACACGGGAATCGAACTCAGGACCTCTCGATCGGTAGTCGCGTTTGCTACCACTCCACCAACGAGGCACTAACGATATCAAATCTAATTATATTATTTTTCTTCATAGCTATGGTCAACTTAAATTGAATATTATGATTTAATCACATTCTGAATTATCATAGTTATATGAATTCACAATGAAAAATATGGTTACTCATAGCATCCTATACAAGTTTATTGTGTTTATAAGTTTACGCGATCATGATCTCTCTATATTCTTTAAATTTCCTTAAATAAAATAAAGTTCTCAACATTTAAATACATGGACACTAAATTTTCATTTCATTTCAATTTCAATCTAAAACAATATCTTGTACTTATTGTACGTGATTCTCTCTATAAAGCACGTGCATGAGAGAGCGTTCTTTGCGATTCTATTTTTCGTAAATGATCTGTAAAATGTAATGTCAAATTAGAATTTTTTATTTACTCGAACTGAACAATGCAAGGTTTACAATGTACATATTGGTGGTGTATAATTGACAATTTATATTACAGCTTTATTCTGCCTCAATAGGTGTGGAAAACGTTAAATTAGGCTCCGATTTTAATTTAATGTATCACGTTAATATGCAGCGACAATTATTTTGAATACTGTCGTTAATGAATATATAAATTCTCATAATCATCTTAATCAGCCTATTTCCGTCCACTGCTGGACACGGGCCTCTCCAATAGCACGCCACTGAGCTCGATCTTCAGCTTTTCGCATCCAACCGCTGCCAGCCACTTTAAATATAAATTATTGGGTTATTGATTATAAATTATTAATATATAAATCGATAAGTGACATGTAGGTAAAATCATTAGTTCTCCTTGACCTCATTAGCTTCCCGTGCGCCAGTGTGCAGTTTCTCGTAGATAAAGCAGCGAGGTTCTATAATGAGACAGGCGGCAAGTGTACGGGGATGTCTTTAGTAGATATCTTTCAACTAACACTAGATACTTGAATGTAGTTTCTCGTCTCCTTGCTACCACTTCCACTGCTTATCATTAACTGAATATCCTTACCACAAATTTGTATATGACTTATTCACATGATGATTTTTATACGTCTTCTGTTTGTATTGTGTAGTGAGAGGGGCAATAAAATTCCCCCTCTCACTACACCATACAAACAGTACAATACAAGCGACCCCTTGTATTTGAAGTTATATGTGTAGTGTGAGGTAGTGATGTAAGAAATATTTGCATTAGCTAATATTCGTAAGTTTTTACATATTCGCATTCGCAAATTTCTGCGAATGTTAAAAAATTCAAAAAATTACATTCGTTACATTACTAGCATGAGGTTTGTATGGTTATTTCTATATGTTTTGTGATCTTTAATGTTACAAGCTCAGGTTCAATATTATCTCGGTATTGTTTCTAAGTTATGTTTTTCTATTATTAGTGACATAAACCAATGAATGTTCGCAGGCGCTCATCAGGAGCATGATGGCCAGCGGAGTCTGTGGATGACGACGACTGTCATTTATTGTTGCAGATGGGTGTGCGACGACCTGCCGGAGATGAAGGCGGCGCTGGAGCACAACATCCTTTGCGACTACGACACCCACTCGTACGACAGCATGCGGTCGCTGTGCGATCGTTTCAACCGCGCCATAGACTCCGTCGTCGCTCTGGTGAGTTTATAATTGCTGTGAATAAACAACGATATAGCAATTCTAATTTATCTTAATTTTCGAAAAACATTTTATATAATATACGCGGTGTTATTATCTAATGTGTGTAAATTGTTATTGTATGTAATTAAAGTATAGATTCTAGTATGAAATACATACGAAAGGTTAAAGGGAGAGTGCGAATTCTAAATGTTACAGGTTAACAAAAATATTTGTAACACCCCTTTCCAAGAATATTAACCGTACGGAGCAATCCGAGTTTGGTTATAGTGAGACTGTATATAACATATGTTATCAAAAAATAAAATAATACATTCATGGTTTACATACACACTTTCAATGTAAGATACAAGATTCTACGCTCAAACAGTAGCGCAGAGTAGAGATTTGTAGAGTTATCTTTCTGTACTCTTATAACTTATTACAACAACACTGGACATAAATGTTACAATACATTACAATTAATCTTTATTGTATACCACAATACAGCGAAACAGGAACAATACAGATTTGACGAAGCGGCAAAATATGCAAAGGGCGGTCTTATTGGTAACACGCGATATCTGCCAGATAACCTTTGCGTAGGAGTCTAGTATACAAACCAGATACGGGCCAGCGGTTAATGGAGGGTATGAAATAAATAGAAATGTGTTTGTGCCCAATATCGGAGTAAAATGGTTCGTAGCATGCGCAATCATTATTTGTTAGGTAACGTAAGCCAATGTTTCTCGCTCGATCGATTCACCGATTTTATCGATGAATTGGCCCTGTCACTCTTCGCCCCTCATACTGAACGATGCAACGGTCGATATATTTCTATATCGTATTTCTTGTTTTTATTTGTTGCTGTATTTTTTATGTAGTAGAAAGATATACCTATATTAGAGTTTTAAAAAAAATTAATTAAGTAACCTGTTGAATTTCGTGTTAATTTGACACATAGTCCTCGAAATATCGTACATCGATGGAAATCGCTCATATACATGTATATGCTATCTATACTAGATTATTGTACGCATTTATTGAATCAATACAACGACGTCTCGCTTCCTTGATATCGCTTGCTAGTTAATTATGAGTTAGATCTCGAACTGGCCTTCAGCGATTGACGCACTCAGCGCGGATACTACTAAAGCGAGATGAATTGTCTCGCGCTGCATCATCGCGCCATACGTGACCACCTTTGATTTGTTCCTCGTTTTCTGCGTTCAATGTATGTCCTGTACTAGAATTGGTGCATTCAATGTTGATTGAAGCATTTCGTGCAATCGCTATATATGTAACTTGTACCAGAATTTTGTTAAATTTTGGTCTAATGAAAAACTTGTAAACACACACCACACCTTAATGTTCCTCGCATTCGGAACTCGTTTATATTCGCAAGGTCGCCTCTTTGTGTACAATGATAAAAATCGCGCCTCCGCGCCGGTCACTGCACTGATATATTAATATTAGAGGTTACTCGTCTAACAGATAAATCTATTTGAAACAGACCGGCCACTACTAAATCGAAGCGTCTTATGTTTGACAATTAATAATCATTTCGTAAGATTCGAAAGGCGCCATAAATTTATTTAGAACAAGTCAGATCATATGTGATATAAGAAAAATATATTATGGCGACATGCGTGTAGGATAGGAATACGGTGATACAATATGTAAAAGAAGCGACGCGTCAGGTGTGTAAAGATATTCGCAGGTGCCGGTAACTAACCTGGCGTGACGATATGAAATATTGTAATAAAATTGTTTTATTTGTTTGCTAATTTTCCTTGGTCCGTTGATATCGTCACCCGTTGGCGCTGTTATCGCCGAAGGTCAATTTTCCAACGATTTTCACCTTCAGAACGATAGGTACTTAGTTCTTTGTTCATTGTTACATTGTACACGATTATAGCACTTATTGCATTCACACCTGTGTAGGAGTTTAAATGTATAAAAAAATATATTACAATTTTATTGTATTGTGATTGTTAAAGTTGTTATCAATTCTTTGTTTTTAATTACATTAAAATAATACATTTTTTAGAATTAATAAATTATTCTATTAACCATGGCTACATTAAAATTTTTATTCAAATATATTTTGCAATGTATTTTCACAACAGATATTGTTATGAAATGTTCTCCATCCAACATTCTGCTACAAGCACACAACACTTGGCATAGTTCTCGAGTCGCGGAAACATCTTCAATGTCACTTTCGTTTATTTATATACACACTTCCTACATGGACAGTAGATGGTGTGGTACCTCTTCTACGGAATACATTTGCCTCGCATAATTTTACGGTGAATAAATAAATACATATACGAATGTTTATATCGTGAATGTTTGAAAAAAGAAGAAACGCCCGCGCCATTTCACACTGGAACAACGTGGCGCGGCTATTCTTGAAGCGAAACGCTGACGAAGCTCGCTCAATAATTTTCTCTCCGATGTTACTTTTATAGAATAGAAGGTAGTTTGGTTTAGAGACAACAGACATACCGTGCAGCATGTGCGATTCGTACGAAACAGCGAATGTGGGGCAGTGAGGGGTTAGAGCGGGGAGTGGGGCGGAGAGAGGGATGGGGGGGGGGTGCCGGTGCGCGGGCGGGAGACACGAGGGCCAAGATGGCGGCGAGGACGCAACGATCGATGGTCGCAGCAGACACCGCACGAGGCTACTCTATTTATACACGTTGCATACCATTTCTCACCGCGACATGGAACACTATTTATAACGAGCCCGGAACGAACCGGCGCGCACATTCGTTCTCCACGTACATTTGGTATTCTAAATGCGCGCGAAAATTATGTTGGCGCTTACGTCACCTTTTAACATACATAAGTCAGTTACTTAAATGGTTTCTTGTAATGTAATTGTATGTTCTTACGGTCATCATGTAGAACAGCACAATAATTAAAATCCTTCACTTTGATTTTTTTATATGTATATTTATTTAATGATTGAACGTGTTTGAATTAAATTTTAATAAATTGTCAATAAATTATTATAGCTAATGCTAAGCAAAACTCAATGCTACTGAGTAGGTGAAATAAACTTGTTCTAAATAGAAAGTGAAATAATTTAGGTAGCTAGTTAAAAAGAAAAGCGTCGCTGCGGTAGTTGCAGTGTGGTAGGGTTTAATTTTTACACGCGCGTAGGACGGTGAAAGTTGACCTTGAGGGGAAAAGTAACACTGTGCAACGTGTTTATAAACATGGAGTCTCGCCACATGTCCCACGATACACACTTCATTATGTATACATACACAATATACATATGTATGTGTCGCCTGGGTCACCTGGATGTCCCGAGCGCAGTGAAATGAGACACACTGCTGTATACTGATTGTATATTGACAAGAAAAAAAACTAATCAAATTAATTCTTTTATTATTATTATTCTATTATCACGCCAGGTCTCTTAGGGGTTACGGATCAATCATCCTAATTATTTTGAAGACGAATTATCATTTTTGACGATAACAGTATATAATATACGTTCGATTGGATTACTTGTTTTAGAAAAAACTGTCTCTTAAATATAATTTAGGGCTTATATTTAAATTAATTATTACGAACACCAAATAACGAACATGAACTTTTTCTTTGTATACATACTAGGCTCTAGGTGCTCTCTGCCTACCCTGTGAGGGGCCTGGCGTGAAGATATGTATTTGTGTACATATATACTAGGATAGCGTTTGGGCGCAATCGTGTCAGACGAAAAGCTCAGATACATACGTCCTACTATGGGCCACGGATGTCTAGATAGATTATGGAAAATAAAACCCCTCAGGGCAGGCCTATGTTCAGCAGTGGGCTGAATGAGGCTGGGGATAATGATGATGAATACCTAAAAGATACGTATACATCGGCATAAAACGTAACGTAACATCACGCCTCTAACCCCGAAGAGGTAGGCAGAAGAATGTAGAACACTCCCACCAGTTACGTTTACGTACCACTATGGAATAGGTGGCTAGTGCCATGCACCGGGCACAAATCCAGACTCCGAGCCACTATTAGAAAATCTAAATTAGAAAAATTTTATAGTGCCCGACCCGGGAATCGAACCCAGGACCTCCTGATCGGCAGCCGCACTTACATCCAACACGACCAACGAGACAGTCATCGGCATTATCCTTAATAAACGCGCAACACCACCCCGAAAATAAATAGAGATGCTTACAGGTTCGGGATCAAAGGCAGAATAAATACTTGACGTCCGAATGTGTTTTATTGTAACCGGCTGACATGGTCGCAGAGCCGCGAGATGTCGTCACACTTTGATCGACCGCTCCGCGTAAGGTCTGTTAATGTGTACGCAACCTTGTGGTGATCGCACCGCAGCCGCTGCTCGGGACATTAACGATGCTGTGACGTTGTTATTATAATTTTATGGTGACCATGTCAGGTGTCTACTCTAAACGGAATACCTGCCTTTTGTTTAGTGTCTTTCGTAACTTAGTTACGTCATATCATATTTACTATGTCACGTCATTTTGTTTTAGTTATCATGCACAAATTGTTAATCGCTTTCAGATTTTATTAAGATTTATAATCTCTTTGTCGTTAGCGTTTTGTGATCTTCGCTTCTGCTTGCCTTGTAAGGGATCTGTCGTGACGGTGCGACGATAATAGTAAGAAATGTTTATTTGGCCAATTGAGTGTTATACATAGCACATATTGACTAATTTCCACCGCTGCCTGCCTATATGCCATGTTGGCTCAAGATTTTTTAGGTTTACCGATTTTTAAACGAAATTTTGTATAAAATTATAAAATTTGGTTTTTAGGTATTAGAGTTACATGATTCTTACATCATTCGTTTTGAGACAAATATTTTATTTAGGTATAACAGAATTTTTTAAATGTAAGTATTTCTATTGTATTAAAAGATCATTAATATTTTTCATAACTTGAAAGCTGTTTATTCGTTATTGAAGAACCATAATACGTAGTATTTTATCGGGACTATACATATACAGGGTGTCTTTTCAAACAGTACCCAAATTTGCACAGGTGGTTCAGAAGCGGTAAAATAGCAGATTTTTGAAATAAAAAGAAGATAAAAAAAATGAAATTTCAAATTCATTTCAAATTTAATTATTGTTATGTATTTTTACTTACTGTATAATTATTGAAAGAACCGTGCAAATAGTTAAACAAAAAATTATTACTTTTTATTACGTTAACTGGTAACACTAAATTTGGAGAGGTTGCAACACAGTTCTATTGTCGAAAAGCGAAAGTTTTTGCAAGTGGGCAAACTTTCACTTCGATTTTAAAATATATTTACACATTGGGTAATATTGCATCTTGAATATGAAACAAATATTTATTTGAACAATTATTTATCACGGATTCTGTCATTTCAATCAGCAATTTAATTATTAATAGAATTTTCAATACACAAAGTGAATAACTCTTTTGTTTTCATGAAAACTAATGCATTCTTAATTAAGAATAATTAGAAATCGTACGCCAATTAAAATCTGCTTAAAATGTGATTTTAAATGAAAGTTTTAAACAATATATTATATTTCGAAATATCCTTTATAATTATCTCACAATTGCGCACAATTGTTGAAAATAAGTATGGAATTATTATTCAAATTTGACAGTGAGTACCGACGAAGAGGCAGTGCACATCATCGTTATCGCTTGTGAAAGTCTTAGAATTAACAACTCTCAGTCATCGACACTAATGTCGATGTTCGAGTTGAGTGACCCCTGCGCGCGGACGGGCGCCTCTACCAAAAGTTGCTTGCCTTGCTTCATTCATTGTTTCAATATTTGGATATTGTGATGCGCTATTTTACTGATTTATACTTCTTGATATTCATTATATTTTTCAAGCAACTTTATATGTAATTGTGTGATTTGACTTATCCCGTTGGTTCGTTGGTTAGTTAGTGCACCTGACCGCTGAGTCGGCGGTCGTGGGTTCAATTCCTAAACTAGAATTAATATTTGTATAATGAACGGCTTGCATTTGATCTATGCCTTGGTGTAAAAAAAAGGAAAAGTTTATCAGTCCTCTGTTATCATAATACATCATACAAGCTTCTCTCGATCGACTTGAGGATCAAATGGCCCTGTCCGATGTCTTAATTTTTTTTTTAATATGTTGGTAATTGTTAGAAAATACTCTCATAAATGATAAAACAATGACAAACTATCAGAAGTATTTTGGTAAAGGAATGGTAGTGGAGGTTCGGTGCGGGTCGCGCGCTGGGGGCGACGACCGCAATATTGAGCGCGCGCGAATGTCTCACGTAGTGTTAATGACCTTTTTTTTGGCTGCGCTAGCGTCGATTCGCACCCGAGCACAGACTTTGCGCCGCTTAGAGACTGATAATATAGACATCTTATCATTCTATTCAAGATATCACTTGATTAACGTGTCATGTCACTAACTTGTATACAGACATCGGCTCGAATACATTTGTTTCGATCGCTGTGCACCCCCCTAAACAGAACACTTTCATGCACTGGTTAGAACATTTTCAGACGTATTTCAAGCTATTTTAAATGAAATAGGCGCATGGAAGTGGACGTGTTACACTTCATTTGTGTAATTAAATAAAAAATAGAATACAATATTGTATATTTATATTTGGCACTCGGTGCTCTCTGCCTACCCCGTAAGGGACCTGGCGTGCGATATGTATGTATGTACAATATTGTTACATTATATTTTTTATTGGTGTAACGTTATCAGCAGATCCTCGTATAAATAATGTTTTCTTGTTTGTTTGTTTGTCTGTCGCCTGAGTTACGTCCGTATTTATCATACATTAAAATCTTCGAAGTGCATATATCTGAAACTAATGTGGGATAAAAAGATCTTTCATTAATATTTATATTGTTCTAAGAGCATGTAAGGAATACACATTTATTTAAGTTATTCAAATATTCGGACGTTTTTCCTCAAATAACATTTGTAAAATAATGACCTAGACCTCGTATGTCTTGGGTTTTGTAGGACATAAAGGAAGTCTGTCAAAATGTGTCTATTTCATAGGTAAGTATAGCATTTGTTGAAATTGAAAAGCATATCAGATTACGTTTGTATCACAAAAAAAAAAACATTGTCACCTACTAAATACTAATTTCGAGAACCTGACTCACACAAGCCTGGTTTTTTGCGTGACAATCACTTGGCTTCCATCCTAGATGTCTTTGCAAATAGATTTGGCTTTTTTGTCGGTCAGCAGAATTTTATTAAATTGGATTTGTGCTAAGAAATAGAACTGCCGTCGTTTTCCTGCAAAATTCGTATTTTTTTTCTTTGCGGCCTCTAAAAACATTTTTTATTTGTTTTTTGCTATTCTCCAAGGGCTTACTAACAGAGCATACCACTAGGCATTAATTTAACCCTTTGTTACGGCTTCCCATTGGTATACTATAGGGAATGAATAAATATACTACTGTATCACTTTGTCTAGGTGTGTAGATACGTATAACATCACGCGATACTTAAATAATGTTGCGATCGTGTGGAACGTGCTCTTGCAAAATGTACGAGTGGAGTTGAGAGTAGAGTAGAGGTTGTTACGGCACTGATGGATGCGGTAATGAATGAAATGGCAGTGGAACGTAAACAAACAAGCGCATGAGGCCACGCGCGCGGGACGCGGCCCGCGCGGGCTCCGCGTGATGCGCGCAGGAGCCCGCTAGGGTTGCCACATGCTACGTGGTTATAAACACTAACATGTTCTTGTGGTGTCATCTGTACAATCTATGTGAAATGTTTTACTTGTCATTTTCTCATATTAATAATATTTATTTAATTTTAATACATTTTGTAATATTTCATAATATCTGTCTCTTAATGTTATGTAAGAAGAAGAACGCAACTTCTAAGGCTTCTTACAGACCCGCATATTTTCAGCGCGTTTTGCGCTCGTTTCGGCGTACCCACCGACAATACGTTGGTCTGAATGAATCATGCTCGAGTCTCGTGCGTGGAAGAGTAAAGCGCACCAATAATAGTCTGGTCTGAAAGAGCCCTAAGTTTGCATCTACATCAGCCAGGGTTGACTGAGAGAGAATGCCCTTAAGCGCTTGGTACGCTTTAGTTTCAGGTGTTATACAAAAATAAGATACAATTAACTTAAATTAAATAACATAAAAATTAAATAAAATATTGTTACATACTTGTCTGTATTCCAGTATTGTGATATAGTTATGACGTGAAACCAACACAATGTCTCACAAAGCTGCCAGATCGCCCATAATTAAATGAACATTTTAGTTAGGGACGTGGCAATTTAGTAATAATGTTTAAATTTCCGTGTGAAGATAATTCCAAATTCGGCAACCCTAGCCACGCGGTCGCTCTCACCCACTACTTAAAGGAGTCGCCGGCAATATTTACCAAATTTAGTGTTATACCCGAATACATTTTGTGTACATTTATTCATGGGCTGCTTTGTATTGCGACTATGGAGAATGATTTATGTATGCTAGTAGCGTAGTATACATTTATTATTTCATTCATCTGCTCTCCTCGATTCCCCCCTCTCACATTCTATGTGCCCTGTTTGGCGTTGTTCACTCCTCGATCTGTCACTTGGGGCGCTACGTGGAGCGTGGCGGTGGATGATGATGAAGCGCGTCGGGTCTGTTACCATAGAGATATTTAGCACTCGATCCTCTCTGCCTATTCTATAACGGATTTGACGTGACCGTATAATAATATCTTGGGTCATCTCCATACGACATTCCCGGCATGGGAATTATGGGCAAAAACCCCTTCAAGAAGTACTAAACTGCCATAGGCTGATGATGATACACTATGTAAACTGTAATATATATACATAAAAACAGTTAAGTATAATATACAGTGTAAGTATAATATACATAAAAACAGTTGTGTCTCGTGTTTACAGGAGAAAGGTACCTCGTTGCCAGCGCACCGGCTGAACAAGTACCCGTCGAGGGGCCTCCTGAAGCACATCCTGCAGCAGACCTACAACCAGGCCGTCTCCGACCCCGACAAACTGAACCAGTACGAACCCTTCTCGCCGGAGGTATGTCTTACGTTTATATTATTAATAATGTGTCGGAACATCCCCACACAGCTGATCCCAAAGTAAGCGTCACGACAGCTGTGGTATGATAACCAGACGGCTGATAAACTACACGTACACGAATAAATATATACACATATAAATATATACACATATAAATATATACATATATAAATATATAAACGTATAAATAAGTAGATATTTATTTTTTTACACAGGCATAGAACAATTACTTGTTGCTTATCACAAGAATATTTATTCTGGGTGGGAATGGAACCCACGACCCCCGGGGCGACGGTCAGGCTCACTGACCACTGCACCAACGGGCCAGTCGTTACGCACTCGTCACGAGTTTATGATTTTGTGTGTCTTCTTCATTCGGGAGACGGGAGTATCCGAAGCCGGGGTCCGTGTCTAAGGAGAGAGATTAATGAACAGGAAGCATGTTAGATCTATAACGATAGAGATAATTGACACTCGCTGGTCCCTGTCTACCCGGTAACGAACCTGGCGTGATACGATACGGAGCAACAACACTTTTGTTATTATTAAATTAATTCGTTGGTTTATTTCTATTCCAGGTGTACGGTGAAACATCGTATGAGCTGGTGTGTCAGATGATCGACCAGATAGAGATAGGCGCGGAGGACGTGTTCGTGGACCTGGGCTCGGGCGTCGGCCAGGTGGTGCTGCAGATGGCCGCCGCCACGCCCTGCCGTATATGCTTCGGCGTGGAGAAAGCCGAAGTACCTAGTAAATATGCAGAGGTCAGTCACTATTATAGTGAAATAGAGCGGTTGGTTAAAACTAAATTCGTATTAAGTTCATTGAAGAGAGTGATAAATGTAGATGAAGTAAATCAGGTATATAAGGATAGAGATATTTGGATATTGTGTTGTTGGATATATAGTAATGATTTATACTGTTTGCGATATGTAAATATGTTTGTATTTTTTTTTCAGAGCATGGATGTACATTTTAGAATGTGGATGAAGTGGTACGGGAAGAAAGTCGGAGAGTATAAGTTAATAAAGGGCGACTTCCTCTTGGACGAGCACAGGGAGAAAATTAACGCGGCGACGATCGTGTTCGTGAATAATTTCGCATTCGGACCGCACGTGGACCATCAGCTGAAAGAGAGATTCGCTGACTTGAAAGACGGCGCGAAGATCGTGTCGTCGAAGAGTTTCTGCCCGCTCAACTTTAGGATAACCGACAGGAACTTGAGCGACATCGGCACCATCATGCACGTGAGCGAGATGTCGCCGCTCAAGGGCTCCGTGTCGTGGACCGGGAAGCCCGTGTCGTACTATTTACACATTATAGATAGGACCAAATTGGAGAGATATTTTCAAAGACTGAAAAATCCGAAACTCAAGGTCAGCAAAAGGGTCTGTTTCCAATCGTCATCTTCTATTATTATTATTGTTAGTTTTTATAATTTTTATTTTTGGTCGCGCTGTTTTTTATTTGCTTTGTCCGCAGCGTCTAAATTTTGCTCATAAATAATACTGTGCGCTCGTTAGTTACGAGTTGAACATGCTTTGTTAATTTTTAATAAATAATGAATTTAAAATGTCTATTGAGAAAAGTGACATTGCAAAAAAACAGTGTAGCGTGCGGTGTCGCAGGGCGCGCAGAACGGCGACGAGGGCGAGGGCTCGGGCAAGCGGCACCTGAGCGCGCCGCCCACGCGCCAGCCCACGCCCGACCTGCTCAACGGGAACAGCAACCACAGCACGGGCTCGCTGCCCGAGCGCCGCCGCAAGGTGGCGCGGCCGCGCGCCGCCAGGTGCGCCCCCGTGCCGGCCTTAGCCTTTTAGCCGTCCTCCAGTTACACACTCGTGCTGATACCTTCCGACAATTATCTGAAAAAATCATAGTTTACTACAATGGATCAGACGATTTCCGAGGGAAAAATGTGTAAATCTGTTTTTAAAATTAACCTCCAAAAACAATAAGTCTTTTCCAAATTACATAAATATCATATTAATTTCCTCACGTCTAGCGACGATTATGGGATAAATCTGGCATACTCCACTAAAGACGGAATGAACGTCCTAGCGTTCGAATACTTTAAGTGTCTGTTGAATTTCCGAGAATAATATAAAACTTTCTACGTAGAAATTTAATTGGCACCTTCATACGTGTTAGATAGTGCGCAGCTAGCACCAGAGGTGCTAATTATGCGCACTTGCGTATTCGACTCTAATCTAATAAAGTTTAACGTGTCGTGTCGAGCTTCGTTGTGTATATTTTTTGCCTTTGTAAATGTATTGTATATGTCACCTTTGTTGACGTTATATGTTAACGTGATTTACTAGTTACAATATTCAAAATACAAGTTTTTTAGGCGCGACATTAATACAATAATTGAATACTTATTAAATTTTAAGAAAATTACGTTTTTAAATATTCCTCCAGTATTGATTGTTAATGGACACAAGTTATGAAAGAAACCGGTAGCCATTTTGGATTGTGCAAAATGGCGGGAAACATGTATAAAGCTGGTGTGACAGTTTATGACTTGAGAATGTTGATGCAAATGGAGTGAATTGAAGAAGTAGTGTCGAATGTATAATGGAGATTAAACAATATTTTTATTTTAGAAGTCAAACCAAGATAAGAATAACGCACAATAAATAAACTATGTCACTTGATACGACTTTAAAGTATTTCGTCAACCGCGTGGAACGGGTACACAATTTTTTCTTTATTTTATGTTTCAAACCATATTTTGTATTGTAATTTACAGTAAATTTTTGATGTATGTATAGCATTTATTCATGTGGTAATGGCACTATTACTGGATACTCATTTAAACAGAAAAATGAGATTATTTTATTACTCAAATATCAATAAAAATTGGGCCGATTATAATATAGTAAATGACAAAGGGTAGGGAATTAGGGTAGGGTATTTGGAAGGGCAGGTGAATCCGATCACAGAATAGACTTAATCTTATATCAAGTCGTAAGCGTCGGATCAGTGTGATGTGGGGATTAACCGTCGACCGCGCGCCGCAGGGGCGAGAACGGGCGCACGCGGCCGCGCGCCGCCGTGGCCAAGCGGCGCGTGGCGCGGCGCTCCAGCGACGACAGCGACGAGGAGTCCAGCGGCACGGACGACGCGCCGCCCGGGCCCGAGCCCGCGCCGCGCGAGTGGGGCGCGCCCTGGGCCTCGTCCTCCGACTCGGCGCGCAGCCGCCGCGCCGGCGGCAAGCGCAGCGCCAGCGCGGGCGGTGCGCGGCGGCGGGCGGCGCGCGCCAAGCGCCGCCGCGCCGCGCCCGCAGCCATCGCCGGCCTCGACCTGCTGCACTCCACCACGCTGGCCTCCACGCAACGCAACGGCGCCGTCAGTACCCGCCTCCTATATGCTTTTACATGAAGACGTTCAGTTTTAACTGGTTAAAAAGGGTGCTTCCGTCCGCGTGGTCACTGAGTCGGTATTGTAAAATAGCTTATTTCGATAAAACTGAGCGTACGAGTGCGACATATAGCGATAGAAAAAAATAAATATGAAAAACTGAAAATAATGTATAAAGTCCTATTATGAATGTACATTTTTACAGTTTCGACTGGTCTCGTTACATCATTAAGTAATTAACGATCCGATTCTAATACATATTGTTTTTGTGAAGTTAAGTAGCAAAAATGATCCTAGAGGCAATGTACCGAGGCGTGCGCAGGAGACGGCGCCGCCGCCGGGCTGCGTGGGGCAGCGCCTGTCGGCGCTGGGCGTGGCGCTGCAGCCGGCCGAGCGCCTGCACTCGGAGCTGGACATCCCGCGCTCGCCGCACACGCCCTACAGCCTGCAACTGCTGCTGGACATGTTCCGCGACCAGTACCTGGCCTTCGTGCAGCGCATGAACACGCCCGAGTACGCGCGCGACGTCAAGCAGCAGATCGACAAGGAGAAGGTACCGCTCGTGCCGCAAGCACGTCTGTATCTACATGATTACGTCTGCATTACATACATCTAACACAGAATGTGTTAGACCCCCTCCCACAAGTAAGGATATGTAGAGACCTTGCCAACCTCCCCTCCTCTTTGGGACCTTTAAGTATTAAATGAATGGCCCCTTTCGAAAATTATTTTTGTGCCATACAAAATTTTAATTGAATAAAATAATTCAAATGAACTTTGACAACAGCTTTTCTTTCCAAAATTGTTGGTTTCTTTTAATTATTGAAATAGTTAACATACTGTCCATTCATGTCCTGTTAATTTTTGCCACACTATATTTTACATCGTAGTACATATCTATAGTAGTATCTAAGTGTAAATTAAACTATTTTTATACACTTGTTTCCTTCAATAAATACATAATCATTGCCGCATTGTTGATTATTGAAATATGTTTAAACCGATTGTGTGTATAATTTTCACACGATAATAAAAATTCCCATAATATTATTGCGGATCAAAATCGTTTAGTCCGTACCTATACAGCAATGGAAAAGAGGAGTTGCTGAAAACTGCCGGCGCGGCGCTAGTAGCGGTGTAAAATACCAAAAACAGCTTCGCACCGAAATGCGCTCTTAACATATGCGTGTTCATTTCCAGGAGAGAAATCAAAAACTAAAATCCCGCGCTTCCCAACTGGATAAGCAAATAAATGTTCTGATCAGCGACAGTGTAGCCCTGCTGAAAGCGCGCATGAGCGAACTGGGCATCCACGCCAATAACACCGTCGACCTGCTGGCGAAGGCGAAGGAAATCGTGGGCAGGCATAAGGAGCTGCAGAGCAAAGCCAGCAAACTGCAGGCACAGGTAATGTCTGTATGAGAAGCACACTGAAACTCGATCTCGTCCTACCGAGAGCTAATTTCATCTGCTAACTTTTAGGTTAATAGTATAGAGGCCGAACAAGCGATGCTGATCAAACAACGTACGTTAGAAATCACGGAAAAGTACAAGCAACTCGGGCAAATCCCTCCCGACGCAGAAATAACGCAGAGCATAGCGCACGACTGCATTCTGAAGGAGATCTCGGCGACGCTCGCGCACAGGAAGAGGCTGCACGCGCAAGTGGGCCACCTGCAGAACGAGATCATACAGATGGAGCGCGCCAGCGAGCAGCCCAAGCCGCCGCCCGCCTCCGTGCCCGTGGCCACGGTCAAGCCGCACTCCGTCAACGTCAAGCCGCGCAAGGCGCGCGAGCAGCGCGCGCGCTCGCAGGACTGGCCCGCCGCGCCCGACGCCAAGCCGCCCGCCGAGCGCGTCGCCGAGCGCGCCACCGAGCGCGCCACCGAGCGCGCCGCTGAGCGCGCCGCCGAGCGCGCCGCCGAGCGAGCCGCCGAGCGCGCAGCCGAGCGTGCCGCGGTCAACGGCTGCGCCGCGGCGGCCGACAGACACGGTGATCATAGGTATATCGTGCATGATTTACCCTTTTATTTTATATTCGTGTTCATTTCTGTAAGAGTGTACATGAGATGTGCACTTAAACTCTTTCAGTCCTTTACATTGAAGTTCTTTTTAGTTACCGCGCTAAACGTGTTTGCCTGAAGTTGTTAGCATACTAGATTCGCCTCTATATTTTATTTATTTGAAGCTAATATTTATTTTCCTTTATTTGGATTCTTCCTTATTGGATTATATCATTTATTTATTTATCCTAGTAGAAAGATATTACATTATACTATAGAATTTTAAAACCTCTCTGCTCTTATTAATTACAAATATCTTTATAATTGAGAATACCTTACATTATTCAAATTAAACAACGACATCAGACTTCTTGATTTATCTTTGCATTTTCGTTATTTGATTTTGTAGGACTGAATGACCTAGTCTACAAAAAGGATCGTAAAGTACACTAGTGTAATATAAGTGCGCGCGCAGGCAGCAGCAGCCGCAGCAGCAGCAACAGCAGCCGCAATCGAAGGCGGCGTCGCGCGGCCCGCCGGCGCGGCCGCACGCGGCGCCGACGAGCCGCCACTCGCCGCGCCGCTCGCCCGGCAAGCCGCAGAAGCCGCTCAGCGTCGTCGGCAAGGTGCAGGAGTCGCCGAAGGTGATCAACTTCGAGGACCGCCTCAAGAGCATCATTACCTCCGTGCTCAACGAGGATCAGGAGCACAGGAAAGCGTCGCGTCTGGAGGTCACTCGCATTATATTACATGCTTTATATTTTCTTACATGAAGCACTGGTTTTAGCCATTTTCATCAACTTTCAATATATAAGATAAATTATTAAGCCAGTTATTTAGTTTTACATAAACAAATAATCGATATTTATTTATATGTCTAAAATTATTGAATGACTATTAAAGTACATGACAACACTCTTGAGGTGTTTACTTGTTACACATGACAAGTTTAACAGTTTTCGAAAGATCCTGTAAAAACTTTAATTCCACACAGTGGGTATAAAAACCTTGACAATCCATGATTGCAATTTATTCTCATAATGTATTTAGTGTTTAATTCAAACAAACGTAAAACCCGTTAATTGTACGATTACAACTAATTATTATTTTTACGTCCGTGTCGTAGCAGCCGCGGCAACAAGCTGCGAATCACGTGTACAACAACGGGTACGTGCGCGCGCCGCACGCGCCTCACGCGCCGCACGCGACGCACGCGTTCGCTGCGCGGCCGGCGCTGGGCGGCGGCTACGCGCGCGCGCGCGACGTGCGGCGCGAGCGCTACGCGTTGGAGCGGCGCGCGCACCTGGACCCGCGCCACCAGCACTCGCCCTCGCCCACGCCCCCGCAGCCCGACTACACGCAGGTGTGTGCGCGCCGTCCTCCGCGTGGACCATCACGTTATTAAACAATGCAACGGACGGACTGCTCCCATGAGCCCTCAACATAAACATATTTGACACCCGACATTTTCTGTCTACTTCGTAGATCTGGTATGACGATAATTATAATACAAAATCCTTACATTACATTACCGGAAACAATAACTTCTACTTTAATATGTCAAGGAGTTTCTCCAAATTGTAAGTTATGAACGGGATTAGGTCTGTTCCATATTTATTTTTATCCATAAAATTAATGACTCACTTGTAATTTATTTTCATTTCATAGCATATATTTGTATGACAATCTGTTGTTAATATAGAATGAATCTTAGTATGTTATCTGTGTTTTTATGTAGTAGTTAGGGGTACTTAATGGTATCTGATTCGGGATTGTGGTGCGAACCTAGAAATGCAATCAAACAACGTATCTGCGTTCTCTATTCGACGTACGTGATAACGCTATTAAATGAACAAATATCATAAATAAAAAGTGTCAGTGGTAGGGTGAAGGTAACGCAGTGAGTGGCACGCAGGTGTCGCCCGCGAAGCTGGCGCTGCGGCGGCACCTGTCGCAGGAGCGGCTGGCGGCGCCCGGCGCGCGCACCATCGGCGACCTCGTCAACGGAGAGATCGAGCGCACGCTGGAGATCTCCAACCAGAGCATCATCAACGCCGCCGTCAACATGAGCGCGCGCTACCACGAACCCGCCGCGCCGCACCCGCCGCACACGCCGCACCAACCGCACCAGCCGCACCAGCCGCTCGAAGGTGAGATTCTATCTCGTCTAAATGAATCTCACCCTTATCACTTACAGTTATTATTGAAATTGAAAAAGTAATGCCAATACGTATTCTCTAATATATTTTGAAGTTAGTGTTTCTCCACTTAACTGGCGTCGCCCGCAGGTCTGGCCGCGTGCCTACAGGCGCGCGTACTGGCGTCGGAGTACTGGCGCGGCCGCAACGGCACACCCGACGGCGACGAGCCGCGCCGCCGCACGCCGCCGCCCGACCCGCACTCCAACACCTCCACCCCGCTCGTCGACGAGATCCCCGACGGAACGCGGCCCCCTGGTAATCACGCTTTTATATCAATTTTAATCTTGTTGTCAGTTTACTTTCTACGTATTGAGTTACTCACTCTAGTTGAAAGCTTTTTTATTAGATATCGTCGGTAAAAGATTGTATTGCGATCATTTCAGAGGGCGAAGCTGGCGAGGAGGTCGACGAGAGCAAGTGGCAGGATCGCATCGCGTTCCGCTTCGACCAGATAATATCGTTCGCGTCGACGGCGATCGAGGACAAGCGGCGGCGCTCGGACGAGGCTTGCAACACGTCGCCCGACTCCGGCATCGGGCACGGCGACGCGCGGCCCACGCCGCCGGCGCCGCGCGCGCCGCGCACGCCGCAGCCGGTGGCGCGCTCGCCGTCGCCGTTGGCGGCGCACTTCAAGAAGCGCTTCTTCCGGCGCGAGCGCTGGGGCGCGTGGGGCGCGGCGCCGCCGCCCGTGGAGTGGGAGCGGCCGGCCATGTAGCGCTGCGCCCAGTGCCGCTTCGGGCACGCCTAGCGCGCGCTCCGCCGCCTCCGTCCGGACGTCGGCTGTCGGTTATATTTGTTACTTTTATTTCGAATATGTAATGTAATTATGTATATTGATGAGTTTATTTTACGTTTTAAGTTTTGTAATTATTTAACGTTAGGCCGCAAGTCGCCGTTCTGTCGGGACGCCCCGGAGCCGATCGCGCCGCGACGGATTGTATTCATGTGTTCATTTAGGTGTTAGAGTCCGGACTACATGATTCGGTAGCCGTGCAGCGGTTCGTTCTTACACAGGTCGTTCGATGAATGTTTGTTGTTTTATGTGTTTTGTTTTTGATGTTATGGAGAGCTCAGTCTGAATAATGTCAATCATTTCTTGGGGTAATCTACGAGCGTGGCGTGCGTGGAATGAAATTGTAAATATTACATATACTGTAATGATTATGTATTTATAGCTATCAACGGTCAATTTAGTATATTCAATGACTAATTATGCAGTCGGATAGGTTAAAAGGTGAACTCGGTCTAGTTTCCGTAATAGCAGTTCTTAATTTCAATCATTTAGTGACTGTATAGACGCGGCAAAATTTAGTGGTCTGTGAATAGAATGTAAGCAGCGGTCAAATTCGTACAGTAATATTTTTAATGACACCAAAATAGTTTTAAGCATATATCGACAGGCGAAAATCACGCGGAAATAGCAATTTAATGCTACGAAAAAAAATCCATTGTTGAATAATGTGATATTACAGCTAAATAGAGACACTATTTTCATACAATTCGAATAAACGCCTCTCGAGCTCGTAACGTCATTAAAAAAAATTAAACGTGGACAATATTATTATAGCCCAACTACTATCAGGATTATATTAATGTATTATATAATTGTTTTTATTGTGTACTATTGTTTAATATCAAAATTAAAAAAAGAACATTGACAGGAGTGCATTAAAAAGCAACCAAAATAAAATAACACAGTGTCTTAGTAAATGTTGTGATGTGAAGGACGCGAGCGGTACGGGCCCGAGTGGTGC
Source organism: Jemadia pseudognetus (assembly GCA_018244755.1). Taxonomy (NCBI): domain Eukaryota; kingdom Metazoa; phylum Arthropoda; class Insecta; order Lepidoptera; family Hesperiidae; genus Jemadia; species Jemadia pseudognetus. The sequence goes on from DWTO01000243.1 coordinate 20,222, forward strand.
CACTTAATGTTATCATTCTTCCAAAGTTGTACAGTAGGTGGAGGGGCGAACTAAATATACAATTTTTTATACGTCGTGGTGATAGGACTTTTGTCTTATTGTTAGTGATTTTCTCGCAGACGCAAGTGATTTTATATTTAAAAAATAAAATGGTGCCAAAATTTCAGCATGTTAACGTTTATTATGGCTATCAAATTTTAGCCTAAATTGGTCCTAGTGCTGAATTTAAAAACTTGCATGTGTATATTTGTGTTCAATTATGAAATTCAATTAAGCAATAAATTTTAATAGACTTGTGTACGTATGCATTGCAATTTGCCAGATCAGTGTTAGAATACCATGCAATATTATACTTTGATATTAATAATATCTGAAACTTAAAGTTTTAGTGTATGAAGAGAGTGATAAATGTAGAAGGATCTCAGGGTCTATATCTATATGGATGAAGATATTTGGCACTCTGTACTCTCTGCCAACCCCGTAAGAGACCTGGTGTGGGGATATAACAATAATAATAATCATTTTATATTCTGCTGAACATTTTAAATTGCAAAATTAAAAATTTAATATAGAATTCTGGCAAACCTGGGTGTATTTTTTTTTATGATGTTTATTTTATTATTAGCAACAATGGTTAAACAATTCGTTGACGTTCTTAAATCATTTTGAAATACATATTTTGCAGTTTGATAAAATTACACACAATAATGTCTATTTCATGTTTCCGTTGTTTTTTTAACAACACGACTGTCTTGCAATACACCATGTACAGAAAAAAAATAAAATTACAGGGTTATTATCTTGAAATTGTTTTTAATTGAATCACCACGTCTATGTTATTATAAAGTAACGAACACTTTTGTGTAAGCTACAACTGATTTTTATAAACGAAAAATTTGCAGTAATCTTAGTTAATACATTCGCTCACGAAGATTATCCGCCTTTTAGGAATAAGGCTTACCTTATCTTACTATAAGGAGATCTTTGTAGAATGAGTTTCATAGATAAATTCTGTTACCTTCTTTTATATTTTTATAATGTAAAGTAATTTTAATATATATATATGATTTGACGAATTCTTGATAATGTATGATTCTTTCCTTTCCGGGACATTGGTTCATATTAAAAAGCCGATTTTTTTTTTAATTTTGTAGATATATTAATAATAATGTCCACCCCAAATAAAATTATGTTCGTTCACTTTTTATATATGTATTGATATAGTTTGATTTAAGTGTTTCTAATCATTTTATAGCGAATCGCTAGAGAACCTTCCCAAAACGTCGTTGTAAGAGAAACTTGTAGCAAAATTACCCACGGGGGTAAATGTTTTACGGAATATACGAAGTGATTTTTACTTCGAATTTTTCGGGTATGGGCATTTTTATATGATTTGATCGTGCGTTTTATTTTTTAATTTTATTAGCGTTGTTTATAAACAATCATGTTTTTATTTTCGTCCTTTTGATGTTAATTATATATGTATATGATATTAAATTTAGAAATGTCCATATCCATTTTGGTGCACTATTATATAATATAGGTAAGAATTGACGTGAACTATTAAGTATGGGTGTAATATAATGTAAAAATGAAAAAAAAAATTTAAACACGAGCAATGGTAACAATTTGCGACCGAAAAATGTTGCGTTCAGAGAATGGTATTTAAATGATATGATGTTTATAATACATGCACGACAGATTTAAAAAAAACCAAGAAGTTTTATTATATATCCGAATTTTACAAGGGTTTTTCATATATAACTTGTATTAACTTTGCAAGCGCTTCCTTTGGTATTGCTTCCAGGTGAATGTTTTCACAGTAGATGCTTTTGGGATAACACAAGGGTCTATTTTGGTACCTTTATGATTAATTTCTTTATCACATACTGGGTTATATGCTTTCGCTGAATGGTCCACCTCACTCGAATATCGCATGTTTAAAAATAGTGGATATATTAGTACATAATGATAGTTTTATATAGAAAACAGATCTAACGCCGTTGGAATTCATAATTTCGTTAACAAATGACATTGGACCTTCTGAATGTGTATGATCACCATAAGAAATAATGAGCTGAGCCATGATGCTGTTGTTTAAGAGTCCCGAGGATAATGAAATGTCGTTCCGTGTATTATAAACATGGGAGTGCACTGGTTTGATTGTGCCTGATAAATTCATCAATGCCGCTCCAAACCTCAAAATTATGTACTAGGTGTAATAAGTAAGCTAAAATCGTTTGAAGTACTTGTAGTAAGGTAGTGTTAAATTGGCGTTTAAATGTAGCGCGACCGGATTGACTCGAAGAGTGATTACATTATTCAGTTTTGACTAACTTTTTATTTTTATGGGGAAGTGAGCTAATCAGTGTGACGTTAGTGTCTAAAATAGTACAAATGAGAAGACTTATTGTCGTAAGCCTCGGACTGTTCAACATTGCAAATGCTAGGTTTGAGATGTATCCCTGTGTACTAGTTTTATTTTGTACTAAAAGTTAAAAATAAATGAGTAATTATGTAATATTCCTTTTATTTCACCCGACAATACCAATGTATTGATTTTATTTTATAAATAACTATAGGCTGTATCAGGTAGCCGTCGGAATGTATATTTCTAATACTACTTTATTATGATTTTGCATACTGCAAAGCACCGTCAAAATGTCTTCATACAAAGAAGCCACGTCAGGCGGGAACTTGGCCTGGCGTACTGCCGTGCACCACGATGGTACTTTTATTTTACGGTCGTTAAAATAGCAGGCTTAAAGTTTAGGATGCTAGACAGTAGACAATAGTAACAGAACTTTATAGGGTTTTACATTTTTCACTGTCTACGGCCAATTCAAGCGATTTGTGTCTAACGTGTAACAATATACATAGTTTAAATACATGTTTTTAATTCGAGATTTGTAACAAGATTATACTGACATGGGAAAAGGAAACGAGAGCTAAATCGTACAATTTTTGACCAAACAGTATTTTTTTATACATTGTATGACAAAATCCACCAGATGATATATGAACAGGCGGTTGTATGTAACATTGAAACTACAAGTAAAATATAAATTGACAGCTCAATGTCAATGTCGTAATTCATTAGTTGTCATACTTGGTGCTTGTCACAGTCATAGAATAAGGCCTATTGAGTTTATTCATTAAATTTTAAAACTAACAATAGCAATAAATACTAAGAATAAGACATTAGAGGCCTTATTAGTTTATTAACTGTCTAAGTATGTTCTAGACAGAAAATATTATAAGTGCCATAGATACAAGATGTTATTGATATTGTTTCATTTGTGTTACTGTCAATAGAAGATGCTTCATTTTCTGAGATCATTCTGCGTACTTTATTTATAAATAAATATATGGTTGCATTGTTCCTTGGAAATGAAATGCAACATACGAGAGCTAGCTCTGTTGAGCGATCAACCCTGTGTGATGGAAGGAAGGCTTAATTATAAAAAAATTACGAATGGCAGTTATCGAAATCAAGCAGGTACGGTTACAATTACTATTTTTTCTTATACACAATTATAAGTTTTCTTGAACGTAACATCTTTTAAGTGATTGAGAATTTATGTTAAAGTTAATATATTTTTGTATAAAAAAATTATAAAACACCCCTTGAAATTTGTACTACCTCTGTATTTGTACTAGTCGTGTTGGATGCAAATTGACTGCCTATCAAGCGGTCCTGTCCTGTGGAA